>ONZH01012105.1:0-58637 GCA_900303285.1 Rhinella marina | reverse complement strand
GTGCCGTTCCCCCAGGCCCCATAGCAGTCACATGTTCTGCCTCTATTACAGGTACACCACTGCCTGCAGACTAACATAATGGCCTTACGTATCCCATTCAGGTAGACTGTACATCTGCCAACCATTGTCAGGTATGGACTGGGGACATAAAGTGCCCCTGTAAAAAAAACTAAAAACAGCCCCATGTCGTAAGCTGGTCGAAACTGACAAGAAGTGAGGCCAACACAAGTAGGCTGGGACAACTCAAAAAGGCGGGGTAAGGACAGAATAGTGCCCCAGCCAGAACCAAAATACTTCAGAGCAGCACAGAATACTGCCCCGGCAGAACCAAATACTACAGAGCAGCACAGAATACTGCCCCGGCAGAACCAAATACTACAGTGCAGCACAAAATACTGCCCCAGCAGAACCAGATACCACAGTGCAGCACAGAATACTGCCCCGGCAGAACCAAATACTACAGAGCAGCACAGAATACTGCCCCGGCAGAACCAAATACTACAGTGCAGCACAGAATACCACCCCGGCAGAACCAAATACCACAGTGCAGGACAGAATACTGCCCCAGCAGAGCCAAATACCACAGTGCAGCACAAAAAATACTGCCCCAGCAGAACCAAATACAACAGTGCAGGACAGAATACTGCCCCAGCAGAACCAAAATACCACAGTGCAGCACAGAATACTGCCCCAGCAGAAACCAAATACTACAGTGCAGTGCACACAAAATACTGCCCCAGCAGAACCAAATACCACAGTGCAGCACAAAATACTGCCCCAGCAGAACCAAAATACCAACAGTGCAGCACAGAAATACTGCCCCCAGCAGAACCAAATACTACAGTGCACAGCACAAAATACTGCCCCAGCAGAACCAAATACCACAGTGCAGCACAGAATACTGCCCCAGCAGAACCAAATACTACAGTGCAGCACAAAATACTGCCCCAGCAGAACCAAATACCACAGTGCAGCACAGAATACCACCCCGGCAGAACAAAATACCACAGTGCAGGACAGAATACTGCCCCAGCAGAACCAAATACCACAGTGCAGCACAAAATACTGCCCCAGCAGAGCCAAATACCACAGTGCAGCACAAAAATACTGCCCCAGCAGAACCAAATACCACAGTGCAGCACAAAATACTGCCCCAGCAGAACCAAATACCACAGTGCAGCACAAAATACTGCCCCAGCAGAACCAGATACCACAGTGCAGCACAGAATACTGCCCCAGCAGAACCAAATACCACAGTGCAGCACAAAATACTGCCCCAGCAGAACCAAATACCACAGTGCAGCACAAAATACTGCCCCAGCAGAACCAAATACCACAGTGCAGCACAAAATACTGCCCCAGCAGAACCAGATACCACAGTGCAGCACAGAATACTGCCCCAGCAGAACCAAATACCACAGTGCAGCACAAAATACTGCCCCAGCAGAAACAGATATCACAGTGCAGCACAAAATATACTGCACCAGCAGAACCAAATACCACAGTGCAGCACAGAATACTGCCCCAGCAGAACCAGATACCACAGTGCAGCACAAAATACTGCCCCAGCAGAACCAGATACCACAGTGCAGCACAAAATACTGCCCCAGCAGAACCAGATACCACAGTGCAGCACAGAATACTGCCCCAGCAGAACCAAATACTACAATGCAGCACAGAATACTGCCCCAGCAGAACCAAATACCACAGTTCAGCACAGAATACTGCCACAGCAGAACCAAATACCACAGTGCAGCACAATATACTGCCCCAGCAGAACCAGATACCACAGTGCAGCACAAAATACTGCCCCAGCAGAACCAAATACCACAGTGCAGCACAGAATACTGCCCCAGCAGAACCAGATACCACAGTGCAGCACAGAATACTGCCCCAGCAGAACCAATACCACAGTGCATGCAGCACAAAATACTGCCCCAGCAGAACCAGATACCACAGTGCAGCACAGAATACTGCCCCAGCAGAACCAAATACCACAGTGCAGCACAGAATACTGCCCCAGCAGAGAACCAAATACCACAGTGCAGCACAAAATACTGCCCCAGCAGAACCAAATACCACAGTGCAGCACAAAATACTGCCCCAGCAGAACCAAATACCACAGTGCAGCACAGAATACTGCCACAGCAGAACCAAATACCACAGTGCGGCACAATATACTGCCCCAGCAGAACCAGATACCACAGTGCAGCACAAAATACTGCCCCAGCAGAACCAAATACCACAGTGCAGCAGCACAAATACTGCCCCAGCAGAACCAGATACCACAGTGCAGCACAGAATACTGCCCCAGCAGAACCAAATACTACAGTGCAGCACAGAATACTGCCCCAGCAGAACCAAATACCACAGTGCAGCACAAATACTGCCTCAGCAGAACCAAATACTACAGTGCAGCACAGAATACTGCCCCAGCAGAACCAGATACCACAGTGCAGCACAAAAATACTGCCCCAGCAGAACCAAATACTACAGTGCAGCACAGAATACTGCCACAGCAGAACCAAATACCACAGTGCAGCACAATATACTGCCCCAGCAGAACCAGATACCACAGTGCAGCACAAAATACTGCCCCAGCAGAACCAAATACCACAGTGCAGCACAGAATACTGCCCCAGCAGAACCAGATACCACAGTGCAGCACAAAAAATACTGCCCCAGCAGAACCAAATACCACAGTGCAGCACAAAATACTGCCCCAGCAGAACCAAATACTACAGTGCAGCACAAAATACTGCCCCAGCAGAACCAGATACCACAGTGCAGCACAGAATACTTCCCCAGCAGAACCAAATACCACAGTGCAGCACAGAATACTGCCCAGCAGAACCAAATACCACAGTGCAGCACAAAAATACTGCCCCAGAGGAACCAATTACCACAGTGCAGCACAGAAATACTGCCCCCGCAGAACCAGATACCACAGTGCAGCACAGAATACAGCCCAGCAGAGCCAAATACCACAGTGCAGCACAAAATACAGCCCCAGCAGAACCAAATACCACAGTGCAGCACAATATACTGCCCCAGCAGAACCAGATACCACAGTGCAGCACAGAATACTGCCACAGCAGAACCAAATACCACAGTGCAGCACAATATACTGCCCCAGCAGAACCAGATACCACAGTGCAGCACAAAAATACTGCCCCAGCAGAACCAAATACCACAGTGCAGCACAGAATACTGCCCCAGCAGAACCAGATACTACAGTGCAGCACAAAATACTGCCCCAGCAGAACCAAATACCACAGTGCAGCACAAAATACTGCCCAGCAGAACCAAATACTACAGTGCAGCACAAAATACTGCCCCAGCAGACCAGATACCACAGTGCAGCACAGAATACTTCCCCAGCAGAACCAATACCACAGTGCAGCACAGAATACTGCCCCAGCAGAACCAAATACCACAGTGCAGCACAAAATACTGCCCCAGAGGAACCAATTACCACAGTGCAGCACAGAATACTGCCCCAGCAGAACCAGATACCACAGTGCAGCACAGAATACTGCCCCAGCAGAACCAGATACCACAGTGCAGCACAGAATACTGCCCAGCAGAACCAGATACCACAGTGCAGCACAGAATACTGCCCCAGCAGAACCAAATACCACAGTGCAGCACAGAATACTGCCCCAGCAGAACAAATACCACAGTGCAGCACAGAATACTGCCCCAGCAGAACCAAATACCACAGTGCAGCACAGAATACTGCCCAGCAGAACCAGATACCACAGTGCAGCACAGAATACTGCCCCAGCAGAACCAGATACCACAGTGCAGCACAGAATACTGCCCCAGCAGAACCAGATACCACAGTGCAGCACAGAATACTGCCCCCGCAGAACCAGATACCATAGTGCAGCACACAATACCGCCCCAGCTAGGAGCGTAAGGTTGTTATGTACCCGGCTGGCTCCCGCTAGGAGGGTCCAGGCACCCCCCTGTACACTGGCCCACCAGGAAGTTTCACTGTAGGGTCTATGGCCAGCTATGGTAGCCCTCGGCAGATGTCCAGTGCGCCTGATTGCTAAGTGACAGTACCCGACAGTCTCATCCTGAGCTCCAGTATTCTTGTCCGCTCAGCTCCTTTCTCACTTACTAGTTTTACAAAGAATGGATCCCTAAAAAGTGATGATTGTGCCGTCTCCTTATCTATTGATTTCCCATTCGTGTAGTGCTAAAGTGTTCTCTGGAGAAATTTTGCGTTGCAGAAATAGCCGCCATTCGCTTTTACGGTTTTTCTAGACTTTAAATTAGAGATAACGAGGTTTAAATGGATAATGATCCACATTTACAGAATATTACCAGTCCGATAACGATAACGGTGGGTGTAATTTATTGCATCGTTACAACCGCTTGCTTCGGTTTTCTCATTAAATGCCAATCTTGGGTTGTCAGCGCTGTTATTGATATCCTGAGAAGAGTCAGTGGGTACAGACTGTGTCTGCGAACTTCTCCCCACAGAAGGAGAAAGCTACCTTTAAGTGGCAGCTGATTGGACGTACACACACGAGAGCGACACAGGATTGCCGACAAGGCATAGGCTCAGGGGTTGGCTTTGGCACAGTTGGGCATCTCAAAAAGTTTCCTCTTCAAAACTTTTAAAATTGTATGAAAATTTTATCTGTCAATGATATAGATGCTCTTTGACATCTGCGTCTCTGAAGAAGTAGTAGATAGTGACACCTTGTGATAATTATTGATGGGTGAGGGATTATTTAGCAGCCCCCACAGTGAGCTCTGTTCATATGAACGGTCATTTTCAATAATCTGGATGATTATTGGTGCGTCTAAATCCACCTTAAAGGGGTATTCCCATCTCACAACCGTTTAGAAGATTTCCCTATTTGTATATCCATTGTCCCACACACATCAGTCAGGCCGTTGCCCCTAGTTACGGCCACCGCGGCCATGTAGTAGTGGTGGCCGGTTTATTCTTGTTCAAACCCGCTCTGAGGAAACTGCTGTATTGTGAACGCACATTACATGAGCATGCGGAGATACGTCTTAGCGTTCTTTCACATCTGCGTTTTGGACGCTACCAGTCCACAAGGCAATGGTCAGGCTCCGTCCAAAACGCAGACTTTATAAACAGATCCTGCTCCATAGAGATGAATTGATCTTGGAACAGGATCCGTTTCTCTGCATTTTGGACGCGCAGACAAAAATGCTACAACCCTAAGATGTATCTCCTCATGCTCATGTAATGTGCGTTCACAATACAGCAGTTACCTCAGAGCGGGATTGAACAAGAGCAAGCTGACCACCACTACTACATGGCCGCGGTGGTCGTAACTAGGGGCAACGGCCTGACTGATGTGTGTGGGACAATGGATATACAAATAGGCAAATCTTCTAAACAGTACATTTTATATAAATACATTCTATTAGTAATAATACTGGTATGGCTTTATCTAACTATACAAAACTAACATTTGTGAGATGGGAATACCCTTTAAGGCTAGACCTAAACTTCCTTCAGTCCACGGTGATCATAGGTCCCTAACTATCTAATGGAGCCATATCACTAGAAGCTAAGAGCGAGAAAAATTTCCCACCACAAAAACGGTACATATAGATGTAAATATTACCATGAGGATCCCTGCTTAAATGTCCGGGATCCCAAAGGAGCAATGCTAATTCATAAACTGAGAGCTAAAAATACTTGAAAAAGCAAATATTGAAGAAAAGAGTCGATGTTTATACCTTTGAATTTAATGAATGTCCACAGTACGGGAAAGGCGTAAAACTAAGTTTAAAGCAGTAGGGGGAGCTCTTACCACAGCTATTTGGAGATTTCATGCTTGGCTATCTGAAGAGCAGGACTACAAGACCTGACTCTCTAAGTGGCTGTAGGACCACAAGCTCCCAGCATGAACATAGCGTCTGGTCTCCAGTGACAACAACAATGTGTGATCCGTAATGTTAGAGCATGCTGGGAATTGTAGTTATGCAGAGTACAGATCACTAACGTAGAGCTTTAATGGCAGACATATTGGTAGTCACCCAACTTTTCCCGAAGAATAAATACAACTGGGTAGAACTGACTGTTTAAAGGGATGCATGGAGTAGAGTTTACTGCAGGAAGTGAAGATCTAACCCATCATTTTATATCTTCTCCCCCCACAGATTTATTACTGGGAAGTCTCCCGAGCAAATGAGACCGAGAAAGTGAGAACCCTGTTCCTGCCAGAGAGTGGGGTGAAGATCAAGAACCTGACCGGCTATACCACCTATCTCATCAGTGTGGCCGCCTTTAACACGGCCGGAGATGGTCCCCGCAGTCATCCCGTCCGTGGACAGACACAGCAAGCAGGTGAGGGGTAGTCGTGGTCTCACTCGGAATCAGTATAGTGGGATCCTTGATTTTTTAGAAATGCTGGCCAAGTGCAATGGCATCAAGGGAAGGGAATTTACGCTTGATATCTGCCGTCTTGATATTTTGTCCACTAGGGGTCACTCTTTCACTTATTTCAATCTGTTGGCTTCAAGCCTTAGGCTACTTTCACACTAGGGGCAGGGGGAGGTGGAACAGCCTGCCAGATCCGTGCTGCCACTAGTGCACAGGCTGGAACTACGCTCCTTCCCCATTGACTATAATGGGGGTGGTTCAAAGTTCATGCCGACATGTTGTAATTTTAGTCCGGCCGCCTCTTGGCATGTTTGTCAGGGCCGACCCGCCCCATTATAGTGAATGGGGACGGAGTGTAGTTCCGGACGTGCACTGCACGGATCCAGCAGCCTGTTCACCTGCCGGACACCCCTGCCGCTAGTAGGGTACTTCACATCTGTGGCATCATATCCGGAATTGCTGGGTTCTACTCTCACCTCCACATTCCCATTGATTATAAATCTGTCCACTCTCTGCCATAATGCCCCCCCATGCAACAATTTTTGTCCAGCCAGCATTTGAGCCGGATCAGGCATGCTGGACATGTGAACGTAACCTTAGGGTATTATTGCGGGTCCGCAAAACCCGGCGTGTGTTCCGCACACTCGAAACACACGCTGGCGGCCTCATTCAAAATGCCTATACTTGTCCGTGCGTGCGAACGACATGCTTCATATTTTTCAGCGGAGCCGCGGCATGGAGCTAGCTCCGTGCTGCGGCTCCCCGCTCCCATAGAGGTGAAAGGGCCCGCATCTATACTGGGGGCACTACTATGGGGGGGCATAGTGTATATAATGAGGGCACTGCAGAGGTGCCAGGTTTTTCACTGTTTTATGGATGGAGCGAGCGGTGAGCGTTATATAACCTCAACCCAGACTCTCCTGGTTTAGCGCTTTCCCTAAGCAGACACCCCCCTAAGCATATCCACCCATTCACTGCCCGGCTATGACAATGTCAAATGACATTAGCCTGCGTGCGGCGCACTGATGCCCGGCAGACTGATTGTTATCAGCTCTGACGCCTCCTCGTTTATCACACAACAAGCGTGGGCCGCCACCTTAATCGTCAGCCTGGTACGAAGGTTCAGTGACTATGGTAACCCGGGTGGTCTGTGGCAGGGAAAGGCTGAACGTGAGATCTCACCTGTATCACGCACATGAGGAAAGTCGCCTCCTGACCCCGCACTTGTGATGCACTTTTGTATGGGGTTGTTTTAGCACATAAATCTCGGTGGATATTCTGGTCTGGCGACATTTTTTGAGTCTTTACATAGTTTACCCGAAAGGTGATGACCTGCCGAGATGTAGCCGAGGGCTTTAGAGGAATGGCGGTCAGGAGTTGACGATACCAAGGCGAGCCCAGCCCAGAAGCATCATAGGCAATTACGTCGCACCAGAGGGGCGATCTGCTTGCTTTGCGTTGTCAGGGTGAATTTGGTGATTTCCAGTTGTCTCCCATGCCACCACCTCCTCCCATTCCAGGGGGTATAATAGCTTATCAAACCATGCCCAAGATAACACGTTTGCCACCATGTTCCTCATGATTCTTTTCTAGTCACCTGGCACCAGAGTCGGACTGGACCACCGGAGTACCAGAGGATCCTCCGGTGGGCCAAGCTCTAGGCACTTTATGAAGCAGGACCACTAAGCTCTAACAAAGGGTGGGCCTTCAGAATCATTTCCTGTGGTGGGCCCAAGGAAGTTCAGCCTGACGCTGGCTGGCGCAGTCCTTACTAATTAGGTTATGCTAATCCAACATCCATTTTCATTGCAGCCCCCAGTGCCCCAGCGGCGCTCAGATTTAGTGAACTGACAACCACATCTGTAAATGTATCGTGGGATGCGCCCATTTACCCCAATGGGATTCTGGAAGGCTACAGACTGGTATACGAGCCCTGCACGCCTGTGGATGGTAAGTGTTGTTCAAGCATGTAGTAGAGAGCAGAAATCTGTTGCAAAATGCTTTTCTTCCAAAAACAGCGCCATGCTTCTCTTCAGGTTGTTTGTGGTATTGCAACTCCCTTTAATTGACCTGTGTGGCTTTAGGAAGGAAGCAGACTTTTTTTTTTTTCTCAAACCCTATGCAACCCCTTTTAAATGGGTTGTATCCAGGCTTAGAAAAAATATATCTGCCTTCTGCCAAAAAAAGTGCCACGCCCGTCCATGGGTTGTGCCCGGGGCTGAATGACTCTAGTACCAAGGAAAAGCCATGAGCAGGAGTTGGGCCGTTTCTGTTTTTCTAATCCCTTTCATAGCCATCCGCCATCGTTGCTATACAGTACGGCTCGGTCAGTCGCTTGTTGATCCTTACAATTTCCTTCTCTTCCCCAGGAATCAGTAAGATAGTAACAGTGGATGTAAAGGGGAACAGCCCCCTGTGGATGAAGCTGAAGGACCTCGCTGAGGGGGTGACGTACCGCTTTCGGATATGGGCCAAAACGTTCACCTATGGACCCGACATTGAGGCCAATGTGACAACGGGACCAGGAGATGGTAAATGAAATGCATTATCAGTCCCGTAGAGTAGCCATTTCTATATACCAGTATTGTAAACAGCATGCACACAGCAACGTCACATGCTCAGGCACTGTACTGCGACACATCACGTGCCTGAGCAACGGGGTGCACCACCAATGAGGCCAGATGAGGCGATCGCCCTCAGGCAGCACCTGGTAGGGGCAAGAGGGGGCAGCTGAAGGGTTATGGGCTGAAGGGAAGGGGTTAGGTTAAGAAATTAGCATTGGTAAGGGGGTCAGCAGAAAGGCTAGGTGCAGCCCTGGTTACAAGACAGTTTTGTTTGCACAACATGTGTAGTTACTCTCCTACCATTGATCCATATCTTTCAAAATCTTTTACTTTTCCTAACCCTAGGGGCTCCAGGACCTCCGGGGGTTCCTTCTATCTCCAGATACAGCTCATTGATTGCTATCCAATGGTCAAGTGGGGACCCAGGAAAAAGCCCTATTACCAGATATGTCATAGAGGCCCGGCCATCAGGTACGTACCGACAGTGCACACATGGATCGGTCCTGCCCATTTATTATGCGTATAGTATATAGCGTATTTCTTCACTTCAGATGAAGGATTATGGGACATACTCATCAAGGACATTCCCAAGGAAGCCACCTCATACACCTTTAGCATAGACATCCTGAAGCAAGGAGTGAGCTACGACTTCCGCGTCATTGCCGTCAATGATTACGGATACGGGACCCCCAGCCCGCCCTCCACATCTGTATCAGGTATTTCAAAGTTGCTGAGTCCATTTAACGTGATGATGCGTTTCCGATCCTCCCGGACAGGTGAAGTCTGTAGATGATCCTGTAGGCCTGAAATGCGTGGCTTTGTACTAGGAGAACTCATTATTTTTTATTTCTTATTATTACAGCCACCAAGGCCAACCCTTTTTATGAGGAATGGTGGTTCCTGGTGGTCATAGCCCTCATCGGTCTCATCTTCATTCTCCTACTGGTCTTCGCTTTGATCATCCGAGGACAGAGCAAGAAGTATGCCAAAAAGTCTGATTCGGGTAAGAAAATATGATATGGCAGACCGGAGATCTGACTGTTTCCACCACAAGACAATTCTTATGTTCTTCTCCATCTCTTTCTCCTCCAACAGGCTGTAATCCCAAGAACACCACCCTGGGCCACGGAGAAATGGTGAGTCTGGATGAGAGCAGATTCCCGGCACTAGAGCTGAACAATCGGCGACTCTCGGTGAAGAATTCATTCTGCAGGAAGAATGGAATTTATACGAGGTGAGAGGATATGTGAAGAACCTTGTTGTATAGTACAACAAAGCTAGAACCAGCCCTGTATCTCACATGGAACCAGAGATCTCCCTATTTACTGCTCCAATTGTTCTGTTAGATTTATACCAATCTGGCAGCTCTAAGACATGTCCTTTGTGCTGCAGCTCAGGGGGCAGGTCATTTCTGCTACAGCTCAGGGGGACAGGTAGTTTCTGCTGCAGCTCAGGGCGACAGGTCGTTTCTGCTTGCAGCTCAGGGGACAGGTCGTTTCTGCTGCAGCTCAGGGGGGCAGGCGTTTCTGCTGCAGCTCAGGGGGACAGGTCGTTTCTGCTGCAGCTCAGGGGGAACAGGTCGTTTCTGCTGCAGCTCAGGGGGGCAGTCGTTTCCTGCCTGCAGCTCAGGGGGAAGGTCGTTTCTGCTGCAGCTCAGGGGGTAGGTCTTTTCTGCTGCCAGCTCAGTGGGACAGGTCATTTCTGCTGCAGCTCAGGGTAGGTCGTTTCTGCTGCAGCTCAGGGGGCAGGTCGTTTCTGCTGCAGCTCCGGTGGCAGGTCGTTTCTGCTGCAGCTCAGGTGGCAGGTTCGTTTTCTGCTGCAGCTCAGGTGGCAGGTCGTTTCTGCTGCAGCTCAGGTGGCAGGTCGTTTCTGCTGCAGCTCAGGAGGAAGGTCCTTTTTGCTGCAGCTCCGGTGGGCAGGTCATTTCTGCTGCAGCTCAGGGGGAAAGTCTTTTCTGCTGCAAGCTCAGGGGGCAGGTCGTTTCTGCTACAGCTCAGGGGGCAGGTCGTTTCTCTGCTGCAGCTCAGGGGGAGGTCTTTTCTGCTGCAGCTCAGGGGGCAGGTCGTTTCTGCTGCAGCTCAGGAGGAAGGTCCTTTCTGCTGCAGCTCAGGGGGCAGATCGTTTCTGCTGCAGCTCAGGGGGCAGGTCGTTTCTGCTGCAGCTCAGGGGGCAGATTGTTTCTGCTGCAGCTCAGGGGGCAGGTCGTTTCTGCTGCAGCTCAGGGGGCAGGTCGTTTCTCCTGCATCTCATGAAGCAGGACCTTTCTGCAGTAGCTCAGTAGGCAGGTCCTTTTTGCTGCAGCTCACTCTCTACCACAGCTCAAGAGGCAGTTGAAGGATGGAACTGAGCATGTGCATCCACCTCAGCGAGGTGGCTAGAGAAATAAGAAGAAAACCAACAGCAGGTGGCGCTATACAGATACATTTTATTGAATAACTCTGTGGTTATGCTAAATCTTTTATTACATGCAATTACAAAAGTATTCAGATCCAGGGACTGGTTTGAAAAATGTTGAAACTGAAGTGAACCTGTTTGGGGCCCGTATTATAATATCCTACATGCTCTCTTCTTTAAAGATGTTTTTTGTAAATGTAGTTCAGTCCCTTTTTTAAGGGTTTTTCCCAAAAAGCAATATTTTCAGTAGACAATGGTGTTATAAACCAGGGATCTTGACAGGGAAGTATTGTGTGTTCTTCTCGTCTTGTACGTTAGTCTCCGAGCCAAGAGTCTCCACTTCCCAGTGAAGTGGTTGGCACAGGGTGCGGCTTGTTTTAAAAAGTTGTCTCTGCCCATTGATATTCACGTCTCGTCCTGGTAATGTTCATGGAGTCCTCCTGCTGGGGGAATCACAAAGGCGGCTCTGTTCGGGACGTAACCGTGTGAGCAGCTCTTGTGAAGAGGAAAGAGAAGTATTGTGGAGTGTCACAGGCTGGCATCGCAAGGACCAGGGAAAGTTTTCTCAGCAACTTGGCAAATAGGTCCTTACACTGGAAATATACTTGAGGGGTCAGGTTGCTAATAATAACAGGAGGGAGATATTAAATATGGTAGAATACTAAAATACTTACTTTTAGCATCACTGTCTGCACCTTTTATAGGATAGTAAACCTTAAAGGGGTATTCCCATCTTGGACATTGGGGGCATATCGCTGGGATATGCCTTAATGTCTGATAGGTGCGGGCTCTGTTCTAAGGATAGGTGCGGTTCCCAGAGGTGTCACCCACATTTATCAGAAATTGGGGGCATATCCTAGCGATTTGTCCCCAATGTCGAAGATTTGCATTCAATGGGGATTCCAGAAATTCTCGCACATGCTGCCGAAACTAACCCAGCTCAGGGGCGTGTAACCGACTCTCAGTTCCAGAAATCTTGTAGGAGCATGTTATGAATTGGACCCCCCCCCCATCCAGTGGCGTAACTATAGCTGACTGGGCCCCACAGAAAATTTGTGAAGGGGGCCCCCCCCGCTCAGTCCCCTTAATGCAGAACTCAACTGGCCCAAAAAAAAATACTCACCTCTCTTCTCCTCCTGCGGGCTCCTCTGACAATCGTGCTACTAGTGCTGCATCTAGGCATGCACTACACTGTGACCTGACGCCAGAATGCACTCCTATGGACACTGCGTCCTGTCCTGAACTATGCGCTGTCAGAAGAAGACCAGGGAGCGGTGAGTAATACCAGTGCTAGGACTAGGAGCACCATACTCACTGCTCCCTGGGCCCTGAAAATAAATCCATTTGTCCTCCTCCTGAGTTTGGGCCCCATGACAGCTGCCTCCCCTGCTTCCATAGTACCTATGCTCCTGCCCCCCATCCAAGATTTGGGCAAAATGTTTACAAAAACTACAGGCTGAGACCCCAAAAAACCCCTCTCTATCCAAGTGCTACAAAAACAAATTCTGCACCTCCATTAGCGATTCCATTTTGTATCATAACTTTCTGAGATGCCTACAATAATGTTGTTGGGGCTTCAAGAAAATCCACTGATTCTTAAAACGAATCCCTCCACATCACTCTGTAAACCTCCTCCGTCTCTAGACGTGATCTAAGCCCTCACAATAGAAGAGGATAGCCCTCTTTCATGAGCCGTGTGTCACCCTGGTCATATTTCATGGGTCAACTCCTCTTTCTCAACCAGTTTTGCTCCTAGCAAAACCTTAAACCAGGGGTCGGCACTCCAGCTGTTGTGAATCTACGAATCCCAGCATGCTCATTTGCTCAGCTGTTCTCACAACTGCCTTATAAGTGAATGGAGCACACTGGGAGTTGTAGTTTCAGAGCAGCTGGAGTGCCAGAGGTTGCTGACCCCTGCCCTAAACTGTCCCACAAACTTCTGATTATTAAAGAAGAACTCCCGCAAAAATTTTTATTCTGTGACCTGTTAGAAAGGTGCATGATATAATCTGTAGTGATTGTCATCTTCTTATCAGTGACTGTTTCTGTGGGTAAAAACCTCTCTTCTTATTGTAGCTGGGTCATGTGACCAACTCCCTGACCTCCAACTGACCCAGGACAGAAAGCCAGTAACTGCTCTATTCATTCCTATGGGAGCCTCACTTTCAGTCTCATAGGAATACATAGAGAATTTAGACTTCCTGTCCACACATAAGTCTATGTGTGAGTTGGTGGTCTATTGCTGGTCACATGACACAGATAAGAAACTTCAGGATGATATAAAGTCAAAAATTCAGACACTGGTAAGAAAATGACATTCACTACAGATTATATCATGTACATTTCTAGCAGGACATGGAATAAAATTTTTGTCGGGAGTTCTTCTTTAAGGTCCCCAGAGAAAGAGATACATTTATATCTTTACACGTCTTGCCAGGTGGTGGACGTCAGAAGGACATCAGATACATCTGCAGCTTTTACCTGGACAAATCTGAACCACGTCTATAAAGTTTTATATGAAGTGTCCCATTATATGCACTGGAGAAGGAATCTCTGATGTACTCAGAGCTCGAGAGCCTCATGATAAAGCGGTGATTGTGGGGGGAAGACTTTCCTGGCCACGTGTCAGGTGTCCTGCCGATCCCTGACATAACTGATACCAAGTATCAACAGTGCGCAAGCAGCTGCAAATCCACCGTCACTCTACAGGAAACCTGCACCAAAACTGCATAAAAAAGCACATAAATCTGCATTATTTTTTTGAGGTCTTGGTGCGTTTTTGGGGTGTTTTTATGGTTCAGATTGTCTGTTTGAAGTCTATGGAGAAGACCACCCTACAGAAGGGATGGAATTGCACATACAATTGACAATGCTGCAGATTTCAAAATCCATACTGCAGGTCCGCTTCTGCACTGAAGGAGAAAGCAAAGTGTCCATGAGCTTTGCCGTTACTGTATTACACTGCACCAAAATCGGCGCTGTAAAACCGCACATAATCTGCACCATGTACAGGTAGTCTAAGTTCTCCTGGATCTTGTGAACGAAAATTCTGATAGTTTGGGTAGAAACCTGCAAACCCAGTGATACAACGCTCAATTTTCCAAGCCTGATGGGCGAGAACTTTGCAGAACTTCTGAACTATTGGGATGAGCAGAGAACATATGTTTTTCTCTATCCATTTCATCTATGAAATTAATCTTCTTCTTCTTGGCAGGTCTCCTCCACGTCCCAGTCCTGGAAGCCTTCACTACTCAGACGAGGACGTAGCCAAGTACAACGACTTGATTCCTGCTGAGAGCGGCAGCCTGACCGAGAAGCCTTCCGAAGTGTCAGACTCGCAGGTGAGAGCGGTGACAGTGCCTTGTGGAAGGATAGACACCTGCCTCCTAGGTGTCTCAGCTTGTCCTAGAGTATCCAGTGGTACAGTGGCCGACAGCGATGACTGACGAGTCTGATTAGATGACCTGAAGGGCAGTTCCCTTTATAAGCTGATTCCGCCCCAGCTTCATAGTAGAATTTTATACAGGTTCATTATCTGTATCTGCTTTAGGGCCGGTATACGTGTTTTGCTACGGCCGTGTGCTTTCTGCATTTTGCGGATCGGAACGTCCTAACCATTATAGAACAGTCCTATCCTTGTCCATAATGCAGATAAGAATAGGACATGTTCTATATTTTTGCGGATGGAACGGAACGGAGATACAGATGCGGACAGCACACGGTCCACACCACTACCCATTGAAGTGAATGGGTGCGCATCCGACCCACAAAAAATACGGATCGGATGCGCACCGAAACACCATTCATGCGCATTAGTCTTTATAGTAGTGAAACACAAGGGAAGACATCAGGGGTTACCAAGTCACCTGAAGAATCCTAAAGTATAAGCCTAACCTCATCATGGCCCTTTTCCATTTTGCATTGTTTATGCTACTCCCTAGAGCAGTGATCAGCAACCTTAAGGACTCCAGCTGTTGTGAAACTACAACTCCCAGCATGCTCCTTTCGCTCCTGTGGGAGTTCAGAGAACGGTCAAACAAGTGTGCATGCTGGGAGATGTAGTTTCCCAACACCTGGAGTGCTGGAGGTTGCTGATCCCTGCCTAGAGATATGAACACAGGCGAGTCGTCAGTGCAAAAACTGATTATTCACATCAGGTTAGAATCACACCATGGAAGGGCCTATGCACATGACCGGGTCCATTTTTCGGGCCACAAACACAGATGAATTCCGCCTTTTTTTTTTTTTTGCAGGCCCATTTTTTAAATGGGTCCTCATTTTTCGGATATGTTCTATTTTTTGAGGAATGGACATATGGATGCAGAAAGCAAATTGATAATAGATAATAAATAATATTTCTACAAAATATACAACATGTTCTATGTTTGTCTACAAAATGTGGACCCATTGACTTCAACATGGACCGCATCCATAATTTGCAGATCTGCAATTTGCGTTCCGCAAAATGGATATGGTTGTGTGCATGAGGCCTTTAGGGAGCCGTCACACGCGGCTGATTTTGTTGCAGAAAATGTATGAAACTGATAAATTCATCTGAATGTGGCTTGCCGAAATCTATGGGGCAAATTTACCGGCGTTCTTTGCACACACCGGGCTTTGTTTCCCTTTGTGCTGCTAAAGGCTAAGCCTAATTTATGATGAAGCGTGTGCCTAATGATAAATTAGGCCTTGTTCACACATCAGTTATTTGATCAGTTATTTCCATCAGTTATTGTGAGCCAAAACCAGGTGCTGGTCAAAAACACAGAACAGGTACAGATCTGTCCATTATACCTTATTTCTGTGTAGCCTCCACTCCTGGTTTTGGCTCACAAAAACTGATGGAAAAAACTAATCAAATAACTGATGTGTGAACAAGGCCTTAGGCTTATCTGAAGTAGTCTGTGCTCCTGGGGGAAAAAAAACGACGCCAGACCCTAAAATAGTCACAAGTCCCTTAATAAATGACCCCCCTATGTGCCTCCCACCAAACAACCCCATTCAGATGAATGGAACTAATTTTTAGTCGCAGAAAGTTTGCCAAAATTGGCCACGTATAAAGGAAGCCTAAGGGCAGGTTCGCATCAGCGTTCCTAATTCCGCTATAGTGTTCTGTTATAAAAGAGTTATAATGGAATTTAAAGAGGACCTTTCACCGCTCCTGACATGTGTGTTTTAATAGCTTCATGCATTCCCCATGTAATAACAATTCTGGAGCCTTTATTCTTATGGCTCTATGTTGTGCCATTCCTCTATTATTACTGCTAGAAGTTATGAATGAATTGCTAGCAGTCTGCAGTAAGGGTAAAGAGGGGAGGTAACCAGTTGGGGGTGTGTACCTGCACATTCTGAAAATGGCAGCACTGATTGGCTAGAGTCAGACTGTGCAGGTACACACCCCAACTGGTTACCTCCCCTCTGTACCCTTACTGCAGACTGCTAGTAATTCATTCATAACTTCTAGTGCAAATAATAAAGGAACGGCACAACATACAGACATAAGAATAGATGTTCCAGACTTGTTATTACATGGGGAATGCATGAAGCTATTAAAACAGGCATGTCAGGAGAGGGGAGAGTTCCTCTTTAAAGTCGAAATGCAAAACTGAACCCTTTAAGAGGTATTCCGTTTTGCCCCGTCCTAATACATTTCTATTGGCACATATAACGGTTCCGGGTTTTTTTTCGTTATGCATGAGGGGAAAAAATCCTGTTGACAGGACTTTTTTTTTTCATCATACTTGAAAAAATGGAACCGTTATTTGTGCCCATAGGAATGTATTAGGGCGGAGCAAAACGGAAAGGGTTCCATTTTGCTTTCCGTCCTAAAATTCCGTTATATCCTGTTATAACAAACACTTTAACGGAATTAGCAACGCTAATGTGAACCCTCCCTAAAAAAAAACTGATTTCTCTTTCTGGCCTTGACTGCGTCTGACCAATAACTTGCATACTTCCCCTGTAATCATGAAAACATTTATGATAATTAAAAGGAACCTGTCATCTCTGAAACACCCCCTGAACTAGAGTAAGCGGTGTATAGTGTAAGTGATGCTGAATCCGAATATGTAATTTTTATCTTCATACTCACTTCCATTCTGACGCTGTGCTCCCACAAACCGGCAGTAAAATG
Organism: Rhinella marina; assembly: GCA_900303285.1. Classification (NCBI taxonomy): domain Eukaryota; kingdom Metazoa; phylum Chordata; class Amphibia; order Anura; family Bufonidae; genus Rhinella; species Rhinella marina. Next base: position 41,164 of record ONZH01012105.1, on the reverse strand, counting down.
CACTCAGTGGACTCCATTGCTCCCTCACGTAATGGAGAGGACTCAAAGAAGAGTCCACTGAGTGCATTTTACTGCAGGTTTGTGGGAGCACAGCGTCAGAATGGAAGTGAGTATGAAGATAAAACTTACATATTCGGATTCAGCTTCACTTACACTATACAACGCTTACTCTAGTTACATAGTTACATAGTTAATACGGTTGAAAAAAGACACATGTCCATCAAGTTCAACCAAGGGAGGGGGTAGGAGTGATGAAGGGGAGGGGGACGGGTAACCTTAAGACATGACTCTACATTTCTTAATATGTGGTGACCTTCTTTTCTCTAAGAATTTATCTAAGCCTGTTTTGAAGCCCTCAGCTGTCTTTGCTGTGACCAGCTCCTGCGGTAGACTGTTCCACAGATTCACAGCTCTTATAGTAAAGAAGGCTTGTCGCCCCTGGAGTCTGAACCTTTGCTTCTCCAGGCGGAGGCAGTGCCCCCTTGTCTTTTGAGGGGATTTTACCTGGAACAGTTTTTCACCATATTTTTTGTATGGGCCATTTACATACTTATACAGGTTGATCATGTCCCCCCTTATACGTCTCTTCTCAAGACTAAACAAGTTTAACTCCTTCAATCTTTCTTCATAGCTAAGATGCTCTATGGCCCTTATCAGTTTAGTTGCCCGTCTCTGCACCCTTTCCAGCTCCAGGACATCCTTTCTATAAACCGGAGCCCAGAACTGAACAGCATATTCCAGATGAGGCCGTACTAATGCTTTATACAGTGGTAATATGACATCCCTGTCCCGCGAGTCCATGCCTCTTTTAATACATGACAATATTCTGCTGGCCTTAGAAGCAGCCGATTGACATTGCATGCTATTCTGCAGTCTATGGTCTACAAGGACACCCAGATCCTTCTCTAGAAGTGACTCTCCCAGTGTTACCCCCCCTAGGACATAGGAGGCATGCAAGTTGTTAGTACCCAGATGCATAACTGTTTAGGGGGTGTTTAGGAGATGACAGGTTCCCTTTAAGGCCTCATGTATACAACTGTATCAGTTTTGCAGTTCGCAAGTCGCGGATCTGCAAAATATGGATGCGGTCCATTTGCCGTCTTTTTTTTGTTTTTTGCCGACCCGTTTCCTTCAATGGGTCCGGGTCCCTCATTTTGTGGACATACGGAAGCAGAAAGCACATGGATGACCCTTGTCCTTTCTGCATCCGTTTTATGTCCTTTCCGCAAAAGAGGTAGAACATGTCCTATACAGAAGAAGCGTAGCTTTACACAGTAGTCATCAATGTAATACAAAGGTGACTGAAGTCTGCCAGAGCAGTTCTCCATTCTGGGTCATAGAGGGGGGGGTCCCTAGCAGAGGACCTCCTCCCTACGTCGCTCATATGCCCTAGGACAATATCTCTGTTATATCACGCCATGCCCTGCGGACCTGAGTAGAGATAATGGCAAACTGGTGACGAGGAGCCAGATATGCAGATCCAGAACGCACCGCTCCAGATAGGACATATCGAGTTCAGCTACGGCACAATGACCACAATTGTCACCCTGAAAGGCAATCTTTTGAGGTTAAAGGGAGTTCCCTGGCGCACGTTGTACAGGGTGTGTCCGGACCTGCCATACACAATAAGCAAAAAGCTGACCCAGGAAATAGAGCTGTGCGACCAAGAAAAGCTACAGTCCCTGGAATATTTCTCTGGGGCGCTGGAGGATGTGACCGTCTCACCTCAGAGCCGAATACAAAGAGACAGAGATAACTAGCGTGTCTCGTCATCCAGTACGGTTTATTTTAACTCCTTCATGGCTGCAGAACGCTCCTCTGGAAAAACTTTGCCTGGGGACGTCTCGTACAACCTAGTGATTTGCTGTTTACTTGTAAATCAAAGTGCGTTTGCAACATTTACGGACAATTATTGTCCTAACCAATTCATGAACTGATACATTGGTACATACATACATACATCGGTCTGATACATCAGTCACATTTAGCCACCCACTGTGCTATTTGGTTCTGCTGGGGCGGTATTCTGTGCTGCACTGTGGTATTTGGTTCTGCTGGGGCAGTATTCTGTGCTGCTCTGTGGTGTTGGTTCTGCTGGGGCAGTATTTAGTGCTGCACTGTGGTATTTGGTTCTGCTGGGGCAGTATTCTGTGCTGCACTGTGGTATCTGGTTCTGCTGGGGCAGTATTCTGTGCTGCACTGTGGTATCTGGTTCTGCCTGGGGCAGTATTCTGTGCTGCACTGTGGTATTTGGTTCTGCTGGGGCAGTATTCTGTGCTGCACTGTGGTATTTGGTTTCTGCTGGGCAGTATTCTGTGCTGCACTGTGGTATTTGGTTCTGCTGGGGCAGTATTCTGTGCTGCACTGTGGTATCTGGTTCTGCTGGGGCAGTATTTGTGCTGCACTGTGGTATCTGGTTCTGCCGGGGCAGTATATCGTTCTGCACTGTGGTGTCTGGTTCTGCTGGGGCAGTATTTTGTGCTGCACTGTGGTATTTGGTTCTGCTGGGGCAGTATATTGTGCTGCACTGTGGTATTTGGTTCTGCTGGGGCAGTATTTTGTGCTGCACTGTGGTATTTGGTTCTGCTGGGGCAGTATTTTGTGCTGCACTGTGGTCATTGGTTTCTGCCGGGGCAGTATATTGTTCTGCACTGTGGTGTCTGGTTTCTGCTGGGGCAGTATTTTGTGCTGCACTGTGGTATTGGTTCTGCTGGGGCAGTATTTGTGCTGCACTGTGGTATTTGGTTCTGCTGGGCAGTATTTTGTGCTGCACTTGTGGTATTATGGTTCTGCTGGGGCAGTATTTTGTGCTGCACTGTGGTATTTGTTCTGCTGGGCAGTTATTTTGTGCTGCACTGTGGTATTTGGTTCTGCTGGGCAGTATATTGTGCTGCACTGTGGTATTTTGTTCTGCTGGGCAGTATTCTGTGCTGGCACTGTGGGTATTTGGTTCTGCTGGGGCGGTATTCTGTGATGCACTGTGGTATTTGGTTCTGCTGGGGCAGTATTCTGTGCTGCACTGTGGTATTTGGTTCTGTCTGGGGCAGTATTCTGTGCTGTGCACTGTGGTATCTGGTTCTGCTGGGGCAGTATTCTGTGCTGCACTGTGGTATGTGGTTCTGCTGGGGCAGTATTCTGTGCTGGCACTGTGGTATTTGGTTTCTGCTGGGGCAGTATTCTGTTGCTGCACTGTGGTATCCTGTTCTGCTGGGGCAGTATATTGTGCTGCACTGTGGTATTTGGTTCTGCTGGGGCAGTATTCTGTGCTGCACTGTGGTATTTGGGTCTGCTGGGGCGGTATTTTGTGCTGCACTGTGGTATCTGGTTCTGCCGGGCAGTATAATCGTTCTGCACTGTGGGTGTCTGGTTCTGCTGGGGCAGTATTTTGTGCTGACACTGTGGTATTTGGTTCTGCTGGGGCAGTATTCTGTGCTGCTCTGTGGTATTTGGGTCTGCTGGGGCGGTATTTTGTGCTGCACTGTGTATTTGGTTCTGCTGGGGCAGTATTTTGTGCTGCACTGTGGTATCTGGTTCTGCCGGGCAGTATATATCGTTCTGGCACTGTGGTGTCTGGTTCTGCTGGGGCAGTATTTTGTGCTGCACTGTGGTATTTGGTTCTGCTGGGGGGGGCAGTATTTTGTGGCTGCACTGTGGTATTTGGTTCTGCTGGGGCAGTATTTTGTGCTGCACTGTGGTATCTGGTTCTGCTGGGGCAGTATTTTGTGCTGCACTGTGGTCATTGGTTCTGCCGGGGGCGGTATTCTGTGATGCACTGTGTATTTGGTTCTGCTGGGGCGGTATTCTGTGCTGCACTGTGGTATGTGGTTCTGCTGGGGCAGTATTCTGTGCTGCACTGTGGTATTTGGTTCTGCTGGGGCAGTATTCTGTGCTGCACTGTGGTATCTGGTTCTGCTGGGCAGTATATTGTGCTGCACTGTGGTATTTGGTTCTGCTGGGGCAGTATTCTGTGCTGCAGCTGTGGTATTTGGTTCTGCTGGGGCAGTATATTGTGCTGCACTGTGGTTATCTGGTTCTGCTGGGGCAGTATTTGTGTTGCACTGTGGTATTTGGTTCTGCTGGGGCAGTATATTGTGATGCACTGTGGTATCTGGTTCTGCTGGGGCGGTTATTCTGTGCTGCACTGTGGTATGTGGTTCTGCTGGGGCAGTATTCTGTGCTGCACTGTGGTATCTGGTTCTGCTGGGGCAGTATTCTGTGCTGCACTGTGGTATTTGGTTCTGCTTGGGCAGTATTCTGTGCTGCACTGTGGTATTTGTCTGCTGGGGCGGTATTTGTGCTGCACTGTGGTATTTGGTTCTGCTGGGGCAGTATATTGTGCTGCACTTTGGTATCTGTTCTGCTGGGGCAGTATTTTGTGCTGCACTGTTGTATTTGGTTCTGCTGGGGGTATTCTGTGATGCACTGTGGTATTTGGTTCTGCTGGGGCAGTATTCTGTGCTGCACTGTGGTATCTGGTTCTGCTGGGGCAGTATTTGGCTGCACTGTGGTATGTGGTTCTGCTGGGCAGTATTCTGTGCTGCCACTGTGGTATTTGGTTCTGCTGGGCAGTATTTTTGTGCTGCACTGTGGTATCTGGTTCTGCCGGGGCAGTTATATTGTTCTGCACTGTGGTGTTGGTTCTGCTGGGGCAGTATATTGTGCTGCACTGTGGTATTTGGTTCTGCTGGGGCAGTATTTTGTGCTGCACTGTGGTATCTGGTTCTGCTGGGGCAGTATTTTGTGCTGCACTGTGGTCATTGGTTCTGCCGGGCGGTATTCTGTGATGCACTGTGGTATTTGGTTCTGCTGGGGCAGTATTTTGTGCTGCACTGTGGTATTGGGTTCTGCTGGGGCAGTATTCTGTGCTGCACTGTGGTATTTGGTTCTGCTGGGGCAGTATTCTGTGCTGCACTGTGGTATCTGGTTCTGCTGGGGCAGTTATTATTGTGCTGCACTGTGGTATTGGTTCTGCTGGGCAGTATTCTGTGCTGCACTGTGGTATTTGGTTCTGCTGGGGCAGTATATTGTGCTGCACTGTGGTATCTGGTTCTGCTGGGCAGTATTTTGTGTTGCACTGTGGTATCTGGTTCTGCTGGGGCAGTATATTGTGTGCACTGTGGTATCTGGTTCTGCTGGGCGGTATTCTGTGCTGCACTGTGGTATTGGTTCTGCTGGGGCAGTATTCTGTGCTGCACTGTGGTATCTGGTTCTGCTGGGGCAGTATTCTGTGCTGCACTGTGGTATTTGGTTCTGCTGGGGCAGTATTCTGTGCTGGCACTGTGGTATTTGGGTCTGCTGGGGCGGTATTTGTGCTGCACTGTGGTATTTGGTTCTGCTGGGGCAGTTATATTGTGCTGCACTGTGGTATCTGGTTCTGCTGGGGCAGTATTTTGTGCTGCACTGTTGTATTTGGTTCTGCTGGGGCAGTATTCTGGTTGCTGGCACTGTGGTATCTGGTTCTGCTGGGGCAGTATATTGTGCTGCACTGTGGTATTTGGTTCTTGCTGGGGCAGTATATTGTGCTGCACTGTGGTATCTGGTTCTGCTGGGGCAGTATTTTGTGCTGCACTGTGGTATTTGGTTCTGCTGGGGCAGTATTCTGTGCTGCCCTGTGGTATTGTTGGCCCTGCCTATTTGTGTTGTCCCACCTTCCATCAATTTGGACTGGAGTTTTTTTTCCAGGGTCACTTTAAGTTCCCCTCCTGCCCCTGCACATGGTCAGCTTAGATGAGCATCATCACGTCTCCCATTGGATGGTGAGAATCTAAGCAAATATCCTTCTACCTCAGGGCACTACAATGTGAGCAACCTGCCATAGGGTTAAGGGATGGGACTGGAGTCTGGTGCTGAGGACCAGCATGTTTTGTGATGGTGGTCTTCATACTGCAATGTCCTGGCTACTGAGATGAATTAAACCTATGGCCAACTACAGCTGACCCTAAAACCAGATGGTCCGGCATGCTTGATTATGGAATCGGATCAAGATTCTCTAAACGTCCATTAGCATACTCTGGAACTGAAGACTTCCCCCTGTGTGAGGCTCCTAAGCCTAAGACTATGGAGCAAAGTCACAAAGCATGTCCGAGGTCCAAAGCAAATATCAGCAGGAAGAACTCTGGCACTTGTCTTGCGTTGCTGGCATAGAGTAAGATACCATAGCCTGACCTATGATCATTACACAAGCAATATTCCAGGCAACGCAACCCAGAGCATTGTGTTACTTAGTGTCGTAGCAGTGGAGACCGAGAAGTTTTGACTTTTGTTTAATTTTTGGGAGACGACCTGGGCCCTCTGACACTTAAAAGTAATGCAGTAATATACAAGGCCCACAATACAATCATCATGGTAGACGCAGGGGCGGACTGGGAACTTAAAGTGGCCCTGGAAAAAATACCAAAAGTGGGGCCTGTTTTTGTGGTTGGGTCCAAATTGATCGAAGTCAGGGCCAGCAATACCGTATTGTGGCACATTATACCGCCCCAACAGAGCCAAATACCACAGTCCATCACAAAATACATCCCCAAAAACTTCCACTGGCCGCCGGTGAGGAGGGCACAGGCGTCCTCCTGGGAATCGGCCCACTGAGAAATTTCCCTGTAAGGTCTATGGCCAATCCGCCCCTGGGTAGATGGATGGGCATATATATAGTGTATATATAGGGATGCACAACCGGTGACCTCCATATTGAAAATGTTTCATTCTGGGTCAGTAGGTGGTGGATCATGCTTCACCCTTTGGATCCAGACCCAAGCGTTCAAGGGTATGTTCACATGGCAGAGAATACACGTCAGAAAAATCTACTGTAGGAATTTTAGGCTGACTTTCAGTTTTTCTACCCAAGATTTTTAATTTACACTCTGCGGATCTGCTTGCGGATTTAGCCCCATTGAAAGAAGCTACTTCACGGGCAGCTGGTTTCTATGCCTGGAGTGAACATGTTCATTCTTTTTTTTTTTTTTTGTGACGTAGATTCCCATTATAATTAATGCGCAGTTAAAGGGCATCTGTCAGCAGTTTTGTACCTATGACACTGGCTGACCTGTTACATGTGCGCTTGGCAGCTGAAGACATCTGTGTTGGTCCCATGTTCATATGTGTCCGCATTACTGAAAAAAATGATGTATTAATATATGCAAATGAGCCTCTAAGAGCAACTGGGGCGTTACCATTACACCTAGAGGCTCTGCTCTCTCTGCAACTGCCGCATCCTCTACACTTTGATTGACAGGACCAGGCAGTGTAAACGTGATCACACCTGGTCTTGTCAATCAAAGTGCAGAGGACGAGGCAGTTGCAGAGAGAGCAGAGCCTCTAGGTGTAATGGTAACGCCCCCGTTGCTCCTAGAGGCTCATTCGCATATATTAATACATCATTTTTTTCAGTAATGCGGACACATATGAACATGGGGCCAACACAGATGTCTTCAGCTGCCAAGCGCACATGTAACAGGTCAGCCAGTGTCATAGGTACAAAACTGCTGACAGATGCCCTTTAATGTTAGGCTTTCTTTGCTGCTGCTGCAAAAAAAAAAACAACTCAGTGTAAACATATCCTATGGCCCCATGCACACATTGCGTATTCTGTGCAGATTTGCATGCTGAACATCCGCAGCTTATTCCAGTACCAGCTAAGTAGATGAGCTCCTAAAAAGTCGGCTACATTTAGCGAAACTTTTCCCTGCAGAAATTGACCTACGGAGCGTATTTTGAAATCGTCAGCGTGTCAATTCTTACGGCATTGAGGATTTCACTTGAAGTATAGGGTCAAATCCGTGAAAAAATTAGTAAAATCTACGTATGAGGCATGCTGAGGATTTATTGTGCACATGCACAATGTTGCCTAGAGGCATTGTCCATTTTGGAAAATTTTTGAGGGCCATCAGCGACCCAAGTCTGTACGGGAACCCAACAGCAAGTGTTAAAAATTCCTGCACCGCCACCACAGGGAAAATCAAGCATTGCATCCGCCTATGTGATGGAGGTGCGTTTTAGGTCCCCCAGAATGAGAGACATCTCTGTGTCTAATAACCCATAGTCCAGAACAGGGGCTTCCCCTCACCACTGTATGTATATGAGATTTGTCAAATCTAATTCACTTTGCTGCGATTTTTCAACCTAATGGAGTTAATGGCCTCCATACACATACACAATCAGCTCGGCATGGGAGAGAGGAGAAAGCTGCTGATAGAAACCTCTGGAGGTGACTGATCTCCCCGAGGAAACAAGGATCAGATGCTGAAATGCAGCACGTCTGATCCTTCAGGGTAGGACCACACAGTCAGGTTTCTGCATGCAGTTTCCGAAGCCAACATCAGGAGTGGATCATAAAATGAGAGAAAGTATAAAGATACAACTGCATGCAAAAACCTGACCTCGCACCCTCTCTCCCCCGACCTCAGGGTAACCATCGAGAGCTCCCCATACACATTAGATGATCGGATGATGGGTTCAGCCAATGTGGTGTAGACTTCTATGTACAGCTTCAGGCATCAGTATTGTCATTAATTGAATTATGAAAATGCGCTCACGTTTCTGAACCCCCAGATGGAGCAGATCGGGCTGAAAAATACCAGTTTGCACTGTTATTTTATTAGAACAAATCCGACACGACCCAGTAGGAGAGATATTCCTGACCGTGCTGATAACGTGATGGATTAGACATATTCATTCAGGAGCCGGCATTGTTGGTCGCCTGTCAGAGCTGCCAGGCCTCGGTGTTCTGCCAGTGTAAAATGCCATTACTATGGGAACGCCACTATTCTCTACGAGCTGACAGGGTAAACAAGCCGCACCTTCTCCGAGGCAAACAGGCAGCAGGAGGGGGGGGGGGACAGAATCACTTGCACGGGGTTAAATCCTTGGCTTGCAGGATAGGGGCAGCAGGATTACTGCTCGGGGTTGTCTGCAGGTATCTGCTTGCGGATCGCTCTCAGGGTTGATAGTTCTGATACCAGTCCAGATCCTGTTTTCATTCCAGCTATTCCAGGTGTGTTCCAGTCTGCACTTGCCAACAAATGTTTATAGTGAATGATTTAGTTATTGGTTAATTTCGTCAGGTCCTCTCTGGCCTAATTAACCCCCCCATGTCCATACCACCCCAAGTAAATACACACAGAGACCAGGGTCGGATTAAATCGGCCACAGCAGCATAAATACATGACATAAATAACAATAAATAACCCTGACGAGGGAGGTCCTAGAAGGCCCAAAGCTTGATATCCATAAAAACAGGGGTGTAGCTATAGGGGGTGCAGAGGTAGCAGTCGCTACCGGGCCCAGGAGCCTGAGGGGGCCCAAAGTCTCTTATGCCACATAAGAAGACATGCAGAGCACTAAGGGAAGGGGGGGCCCAAGCTGAACTCTTGCACCAGGGCCCATGAGCCTTTAGCTACGCCCCTGCATAAAAACAACATGGCAGTTCCATCTTGCCTCCAGCCGTAGAACACCAGCTCTGAGACACCAACTGATGGACGCCTCTCCGAACAAAACCAAGTGGCCAACCATGAGAGTCCAGACCCACCATTGAGGCCCTCCCATTTTCCAGTACCATCCCATACCACCAGCTTCGAGGACCTCCCACCACCACGACTACCACAACATTAAAAAAAGCAACAACACACAAACACAAGAAAAACAGATAACAAACCCTTCATCCTAAATACCAAGCTAAAATGGCGCCTAATCCCCTCACAACCCCCCCCTTTATAAAGGCCAAGACGTCACACCACTCTAACTGACCATTAACCTTTAGCTGGCCAGCACCTCGAACCAAAACTAATCATGTCGGCCTCCCCTCAGGCTAAAGCCCCAGTCCTGACTCACTTAAAGGGGTTGACCCATCATAGACAATGGGGGGCATATCACTAGGAGGTGGGACCCGCACCTACGTGTGGGGAAAGTTGAGGAGGGGGCACTGCACATGCGCAGCCGCCCTTCATTCATTTCTATGGCGCACTGGCTCGGCTATTTCCGTCGGCCCCATAGAAATGAATGGGAGTGGTGGCCGCGCGTGCTTCTATGGGAAGCAGCGGGGAGCGTTCTTGTTGTAGGTGCGGATCCTAGAGCTGGGACCCGCACCTTTCAGACAATGGGGGCATATCCTAGCGATATGCCCCCATTGTCTGTGATGGGAATACCCCTTTAAGACCAGTCACCTCGAATGTCTCCGAAACTAGAGACAAGGTAGATAAAACCTTCAGGAGTCTGTATAAAAATGGATAAAATTGGTATAACAGGAAATGTTGAATAGTCAGGGGTCTTGAAGTGCCGCTAACCGTGCCTTTTGCTTTGTTTTCGATGCAGGGGAGTGACAGCGAATATGAAGTGGACCAGACCCAACCGAAAACCCATTCCTTTGTCAACCATTACATCAGTGACCCCACTTACTACAACTCATGGCGACGCCAGCAGAAAGGCATCTCCAGGGCACATGCCTACAATTTTACAGACGAGCCCGAGGACTCGGAACACTGTATGATACCCACAGCAACAGCAGTCAACAAGGCAGCCTGTATAGGCCCAAATCCAGCCGGACTCCAACCCCTCAGCAGCCTCCCGAGCCTTCCCGACCCAGCAAAACCCCCTATACCGGCCCCCAGCAGCCTCGCCCCATCATCCCGCGCCCCAATCGCTGGCTTTTTCCTCCTTCGTTTGATGACAAACCCTTGCATCATTTTACCATGGTTTCTTTAACTTTGAAGAAGCAGATAAATCTATATTATATATAAAAAGGTATGTGTGTGTATATATGCATATACATATATATGACTAGGGAGGAGACTGTGTTGGAGACAATCAGATGCGAATTGAGAAAACTTCATTTTGCTGCTTCGGCTATGTATAATATTCCAAAGGTTTTGGGTGCAAAAAAAAACAAAAAGAAAAATAAAATACGATGGATGCAGTGAACCAAGGAAACCTTCATCCTCTTCGAGGCCTGTTGTCATAAAATGGCTGCCGGTGCTTTGGAGCACCTTCCTTTATAGCTGGGGATGAAGCACACCGTACTCTCTGGACTGAAGATGGCATTTACAACAGTTTGCCTGAGGACCATACTCTCCCCCTCGACGTCATACGGTTGGATGGAGGACAATATGGAAGCTTACAAGTGCCATGGGGACACTGGGTGTTGGTGTACAATATGCCATTACTGGAGCCAAGGGTTTCAAAGATGGCACCAGGGCTACATCCAGATGACATTGATTAAAATTGGGGAGGGGTGTAAAAGGTAACACATTTCTAAGCAACTTGTAGCTACCAGCCATGGTAGGCAAGAGCCTTCAAATACTGAAGGAGCAGGAAATTACATTGAATGCATCCTATATCATACTGACCTTGTAGTCCACATGTATCCATGGTCCAGTCATGTGTCCATCGATATACTCCTGGCTGTACAGGAGTTTTCTAAAGATTAATGGTTATTTGTACAGATGCATATTTGCTACTAGACAAGGGTGTAGGTACATTAGTGGTTGCCCCTGCAAGTGCTATGGACCCATGGACTAGGTACGTTGTTGACTAGAAGGGACTACAATCACCCTTTTCTGGAAAAAGAATGATGTTCAAGACCCACCTCTCCCTTAGTGGAGAGGGGTTCTTGGTGTCATGACCCAGCACCCCTGTTGAGTTTTACTGACAAACTGGTTTTCATGTCATTGGAGGCCGGGGCCCTCCACCATCACCAGAAGTGGTCCCTTCTCTTCGAAACTGTGTCCTAAGCCCCCACTAAGCTGTAACGTGAGTGCAGAGTCCGGTTCTGTTGACCGATATGGTAGTCACCCAACACAACCTGACGTCTGGTAGAAGGTGATCTCAGAAATCCAAGGTTCCAGCTCATGGGCCCCAAGAGTGCTTCCCTTTAACCCAAATATATTGAGTTTGTCAACCCCCTTCATTGCGGACTTGCACCTAATTTAACAAGTATTACTCGAAGAAAGGCTTGTAGTGATGGTAGTGTTTGGGTTGTGAGTGGGTGAAATGACATCATAGAAAAGGTTTACAGCCATATCTAATCCTCTAGATAGCATCTCTAGGATGAAGACGGTAATAATGGGCATATAACGCCATTTTGACTGTGAAAGTGATGCTGTTTGCCAGGCGAAACAAGTAGTAGACATTGGGGGGAATTTATTAGAACTGGTATTTCACACACCAGTCTTAATAATAATAAGATTTCAGGAGTAAGATGCTCCAAATTAATAGGAACGGGATTCTTGCACAATTTGGCGCATCATCTGCCAGTGTTTGTTCACAAAAAGCAATTTACGCCATTTTCTGGCATAAATTATAGCAAATAGGTCACGCCCCTAACATTGGTGAGAGTGGTATAAAGTTTAAAAAAGTAACAAGCTGCATAAAACAGGTCAGAAAAACTGGCGTACAGCCAGTGATAAATATTCACGGTGTCCTCCTGTCAGTCTTACTGACAGGACAGTACAAGGGCCTATTCACACGTCCCTGCCCGGTTTGCAGCCATAGAGGTCTGAGTTCAGGATCTGGGTCAGTGTTTTGTTCACGTCTGCAAAAATGGCAATTTTTTTTAAAAAATTTTATTCATTTTTACACGATAACAGAGCACACATGGATAACATGTGGTTTTCACTGACCCGTTGAATAGAATAAGCGCAGCGCATGTAAAACAGACCCGAATAGTGCGCGCTCCCAAGAATTCAGTGGATCTGTGTGCTGTCTGTGGAAAGACGCGTCACTGACGTGTGAATAAGTCCTGGGGCCCCGAAACACGTACGCAGTTTTTTTAGACATTTTTGGAGCCAAAGCCAGAAGTGGATTCGAAAAGAATTGGCGGTATAAAGTAAAGATGATCTGTTACCTTCCTGCTCATCCAGGCTTAAGAAGAAAAAAAAAACTGCACCAAAAACTGCATGTGTGTTTTCAGCCTTATGGACAGCATTTGGGTGTTGACAGTAGCTTGGCATAGAAATAGGTAAAGATAAGTGAATGCCACTTTGTGGATTGGATTGCCTTTAACGTGTTTGCTGAGCAGACGGTGGTGACCGGGGCGTCCAGAATATATCAAATTATTATTGTTATTTAAATCCTATTTATAAGATTATATCACATCTTCTGTCAGTGTTATGAGGGGGTGTCACCCCGATGTTCCCCCTTCCAGCGGTATAAATGGTCTGCAGATCTTCCAGTATTAGGACGACCCCGCGCTCACCCCCTGTGCATGCCTTTGGTGATGAGGTTGCGGTAGATTAACCTATACAGAATATAATGGGCACCGCCCACCCCTCCTGTTCGGCCGATTGGAGTTTTTTTTAGGTTGATCCATTTGTTTTTCCTGCGCCAGGCTGGTGCTGCCCAGTGGTCATTACTTCTTCTCCCTCCATAGGAACCGCATGAACATTCGGCAGAGCCAAACGTTCATGTTAATTGGAGGGTCGGGCGCTCATCTTCAACCTGTGGTCGGGTGCAGACTTGTAGAAATAGTAAGGTGACTACAGGGATATGATGGAGAAGATACTGTACAATACGCAGGGGATCAAACACAGAACTAGTCGTTGTAGCGTCATATACATGACCTTCCGCCTTATACGTAACTTTTTTTTTTTTCTTCTGTTCTGGTGCTGGTTTAAATTTTTTGTCCGTCAACATTCATTATGATTTTTAACTGATGCATCATAACCTCATTGACCCTTAATGTCCTTGCACTTTGTACAGAAAATATCATAAAATATGGCCGCTTCTATGCATGATCTACACCTATACCAAATTATCAGGATTAAAGGGGTTCTCCAGGAACTTAAAATGGCCCTGTGAGCCGGACTGGTTGCTGCCACTTACAGAACTGCCTAGGGAGGCATTGCCTAACTACACACTACTCTCTGGAACTTGCATATACTACATATAGGTGAGCGTTCCTGTCAGGCTGCTTAGCCATGATGGCATATCGTAGGCAGGATCGCATCATTACCATCTAGTGTAGTGTCGCAAGGCCTTTAAAGGGGTTGTCCAAGTTATGAAAAAAATATATATAGTACTGTAAATCTGATGGGCAGCAATATATAACTAAGTTCAGCAAGTTTTAGGCAAAAAAATCTATATTTCCTCATTTCCCTGGTTCTCTTCTGGTCTTTGTTTACATGCAGTAATAACAATCTCAGCCCCTCCCCCTTCCTGCTCTGCAAAGGTTAGTGAATAGAAGAGCTGGCCTGAGTGACATGTCTGCCTACTGGAATACTCAGCAGCATGTTGTATGTGTAGGACTACAAGTCCCAGCTGTACAATGACACTGCTGATACACACAGGAAATTCTCCCTACCTGTTCTTGTACAATACAATTCCTCTATAGCTCCTTGCCCAGCATTTGTCTCCTCTCACTGCTGCAGCTACTATTTGTTGTAAAGCCTTGAGCCCTCAGTGTGTTCTGGCTGAAGGGGTTAATGTTTTATCTGAAGGAATCCAGGGAGAGAGCAGATAGCAGCCGGGCAGAGCAGGGGGGGGGCGTGGCCAGTGACGTCTCGTGTACAGACTGTTATCTGAACTCTGAGGCTTGTACACGAAACATCACAGACCAGGGAGATGAGGTGACATCACAGGTCATGTGACCCTCAGTCAACTCTGAGAAACCAGCAGCTTTAGAAACACAAAGTATATGGGAAAGTTGTTATACCTGACAAGTTAGAAACATATAAAGAACAAAAAAATAACTTAGACAACCCCTTTAAGAATTTATTTTTACCTATTACTAGATAAATTCCCTTAAGCAGAACGTAGGCTCAAACTGAAGTAGTATAGGGAACTGGAGTCAACATGTAAGCCCCTCCCCTGAGGCTGCAGAGTCTATGTGACTCCTCCTCTGCTGAGCAGCTCAGGGGAAGGGATTGTATAACAAACTGTTCCAAGGAGCTGTTTAGAGAAAAAAAAACTATTGTGCCCACTAATTCAGCACTGAGTGGGCATTTTAGAAATGTGCCAACCTACGAGGAGCTTTACTGGGGGAACATGTTCCCTTTAAAACACAACAAAAAACAAAAGTTCTAGATGAGATGCATCAAAATGATATTTTACTATTGTATATGTAAATCATGCTCATTTTGCAGGAAGTGTGTGAACCAGCTTCACATTTTTGAGCATTTTTGAGCATTCTGCTACATCCCCAACAGTATAAGAGTTAATATCACAAAAAAGGAGGAGGATGAAATGTCCATTAGTTTTATTAGTGCGGGCAGGTTTAATGTGTTTAGGATCCCCTCACCATTCATTCATTAATTAAGATTGCCCTATTGTCTGTTCAATCTAATCAGATAGAGCAAATGGTTTGTCCTTCATTGTGAAGGCTGCCAAGATGGCGGCTGTGATACTCCAGGGTGTGAAGCATTGGTTTCTGAGAATACTCAGCAGGCCAATCAAAATGGGAGTTGTAGTTTCACAACAAGACGGAGACCTCCTCAGCAGAGCACTTGAGCCTGCATAGGGCACCAAAAACAGGATGAACAATGGCTTTTGCCTGTTCACCAGATGATTGGCAGCACATTTACATGGAGCTATTAACGAGTGTTCAGGGTAACGTTCCCAATAATCGGCCCAACAATCGGTCCGTGTAAACCCGCCTTTATACTTCAACATTGTCTAAAGATTTCCTCCCTTAATATTAAGGCCCCATGCACACGACCGTATTTATGTTCCACATTTTTTTGCGGATCGGATGCGGAACCGTTCATTTCAGTAGGGCCGCAAAAAATGCGGGCAACACACCGCGTGCTGTCCGCATCTATATGTCTGTTACTCCGACCTGCAACAAAAAGATCCATTTTGCGGAAAAGGATAGGACATTTCTATAGAAAAAAAAGGAAGGATGTACACAGCCATTATCCACGTTTTACAGATCCTCGATTTGTGGACAGTCATGTGCATGAGGCCTAAAAAATATTTAATGTATGCTGGTGTGCCTACAAGAGAATCAAAAAATTTCAAAAATATTTCACAGGGATCATTGGTCCGCAAAGAGAATGGTAATATAGGAAAAGAGGCCAATCCAAGATCCGAGCTGTATCTACGGCTCCGCTTCCGCATGTACGGCTATAAGCACCAAATATTATAGGGATCAGCACAGCCACCAGTTTTGGACCATTTACCTGAAACTAAATAGGAAAGTTTTTACTTTTTGGGTTTAGATTTTTTTTTTAAATCCCCCACCCACTCGTTTATATTTGAATTTTTTTCAATACTTTTTTTTTTATTACTTTGATTTATTACGATGGGTTTTTGTGCTGTATACCTTTGGCTTTGTTGCTGCATGATCAACACAAATGCAATTTTATTTCACTAAGTGTCTACAGACGTAAAAACATTATCAGAAATCACGTGAATAATATTACAGATCACAGCCCATCCGGTTATGGGATCATGTTTTTGTTTTCAGCTTTGACTAATGTACCGGATTGGCCAATGAAATCCACTTCCTATTTGGTTGCACTTTTGCCTTCTTTTATTATAATTCCAGTCATGATTTTACACTTCTGCAGAGAATATTTCACTTTTCTTGTGTCCTGTGTTTGCAGACAACAGTGCTTTAATTTTCTGTAATTTTTTACTTTAAATTTTTTTTTTAATGAAAATCACAAACTATAAAATGTTCCTGTTCGTTACACTAGGTGATGCTCAGTCGTATTATTTCTTAATGAAGATCCCAAGTGTCAAAGAATATCTTTGGTTTGTAACTGCTTGAATAACAATTCCATAATTGAACGTTCAGTAATTGGTTCCCATTGGCAATGGAAATATGAAAAAATACAGCAGGGCATTGGGACAAAGGGGGTTATTGAATTCCCTGTGGACATGATTAATGTAAAAAATTAAAATCAGACATCATATTGTACATGACAATACCTTTCTAACAAAACTAGAACCAGCCCTGTACCTCACATGGATCCAGAGATCTCCACATTCATTGCTCTGCTAGATTCTGTTCAGTCTGGAAGCTCAGGGGCGTGTCCTTCCTGCTGCTGCTCTTTCCCTGTAACTGCAACAGGACATTTGGCTGGTGAAAGCTGAAGATTTAAACTGAGCGCGTGCGGCCACCTCAGTGAGACGGACAAAATATAACAAAAAGATCAAACAGCAGGTGGCGCTATAAATATACATTTTATTGCGTAGCTGACTGGCTATATGAAATTTTTAATTACATGCAATTATAAAAGTATTCAGATCCAGGAGCTGGTTTGAAAAATGCAGAATATGTTTTGTGACACTAACTCTTTAATATGGCCATGTGTAAATCAGAACCATATGGAGGTAAGTATGGTTGCATAGACTTCTATGGGTGCCTTCCTCGCAAATTAAAAAACTTTTTACAGACTATGTCACAGCAGACTGCCTTGCTGTATTTTATGACACTTCCTAAACACAACAGGAGCACATATATTATTGAATTGTTATTTAAGCGATAGCCCGATGTTCTGATATCAGTGTTAAACCTTATGAACCCAAGCATAAAAAATAATAAATTCTGAAAATATTGTAAGATCTGAATTTTGACCTTGCTCAAAGGCTTATTTCGTGGCCTCCTGCCCGAGACATTGTCCTAGGACTTGCCTGCCCACCTCGGTCTAGAGTCTCCATTACGTTTGTCCTTAGCATTTCAATGATCGTGTTTATTTTCTAAAATGTGGCATCGTTCTGGCATCGTTGTAAATTCATAAAAGTAAATTTATTTTTGTTATCAAAAAGTGTATAATAAAAAAAACGGTGGGAAATGATTCCTGTGTAAAAGGCAAATGTTATATGTATGAGGATGTGCAATGTACATGAGGAGCTAGGCAGGGGCTGACTGGGAACTTAAAGTGGCCCTGGAAAAAATACTAAAAGTGGCCCCATTTTGTAGTTGGGTCCAAACTGATGGAAGACAGGGCCAGAAATACCATATTGTGGCACATTATATCCCCCCAACATAGCCAAATACCACAATCCATCACAAAATACATCCCCAAAAACTACCACTGCCCGGCCGTCAGGAGGGCCCATGTGGCCCCCAGGAAATTTCCCTGTAAGGTCTATAGCCAATCCGCCCCTGGTTCTAGGTTTTAGTCTGATGGGGTTATGTTTTTTTACCTTGTGAGGAGAAGAGACTTTACTGTTATGCAGATATGGGGATATTCCCATCACTAGAAAACAATACAACCCTAGATAAAGGATTATCACATTTAGACCTCATGCAAACAGCTGTGGGCAATGCCAGGGCAATATCCGTGTGACTTTCGCAACGTACCCAGACCCATTCAACTTGAATGGTTTCGTGATCTATCTTGTCCACAAAAAAGTGGAACATGTTCTATTTCCTCTGTTCCACACTGCACCTTCCATGTGCGGACCCATTCAAGTCAATGGGTCTGTGTCCGTGATGCGGTGAGCATGCGCCGGTGCCCATATATTGCGAACCCACTGTTTGCAGGCTGCAATACTGGCGCGGCCGGGCAACAACCGTGTGTATGAGGTTTAAATCAGTTATCAACTTACCTGTAAGTCAATGAGGCAGTCTCCAGGGGGACCATAAGCCCATCCAAGATCCATATGGACAATGGTGTCCATATCACGTTAAGATTATCAGGCAGATATGCCCTGATGGGTCATTGGTCTGTCAACATGTAAACAACATTGAGGGCCCACAGTCACATACAAATAGAGAACAGAGGTAAAGCACGTTGAGAGCGGAGAACACGTATAAATAGGACCTTCTACTCAAGGGCGTAGCCATAGGGGGTGCAGAGGTAGTAGTCGCTACCGGGCCCAGTGGCCTGAGAGGGCCCAAAGCCCCGGTATTTTTAGAAAGTACATGCTGGTCAAGTTACACCTCCTACTGGATGGAAGGGGTTAGGCCAAGAATTTGGCATGGGAAGGGGGGAGCGGTTTCAATTTTTGCCTCAGGCAGAATGAAGGCTATGTGCTCCCCTGCCCCTGACAACAAAGCACTGAGGAAAGGGGGGCCCAAGTTGAACTCTTGCACCAGGGCCCATGAGCCGTAAGCTACACCCCTGCTTGTACTCTATACCGAGTGACACCACCAGATCTCCACAGAAGCCTTCAGAAACAGACATTTCACCCACTGGCCCTATGGACCTGTTGCTTGGAGGCTGCGTAAACTTCTACTACCCTGCCTAACAGGGGCTGGTTGAATACTATAACTGTACTGTCACTGTTAAGAGTTGTGTGCCTATGTGATCATCGCATCACCATCTACACAAGGTACACAATGAAGGTTCATTTTGTTTGTCATGGAGAAACCCTTTAAAAATGGGTTGGGCAATCTCACACAGTGATGGGATCCCCGTAGCATAGGCCACCAATGTCAGATGCGGGTTCTACAGTCATGGCCAAAAGTTTTGAGAATGATACAAATATTAATTTTTACAAAGTCTACTGCTTCAGTTTTTATAATGGCAATTTGCATATACTCCAGAATGTTATAAAGAGTGATCAGCTTAACAGCAATTACTTGCAAAGTCAATATTTGCCTAGAAAATGAACTTTATCCCCCAAAACACATTTCAACATCATTGCAGCCCTGCCTTAAAAGGACCAGCTAACATCGTTTCAGTGATTGCTCCATTAACACAGGTGTGGGTGTTGATGAGGACAGGGCTGGAGATCAATCTGTCATGATTAAGTAAGAATGACACCACTGAACACTTTAAAAGGAGGCTGGTGATTGGCATCATTGTTTCTCTTCTGTTAACCATGGTTATCTCTAAAGAAAAACGTGCAGTCATCATTGCACTGCACAAAAATGGCCTAACAGGGAAGAGTATCGCAGCTAGAAAGATTGCACCTCAGTCAACAATCTATCGCATCATCAAGAACTTCAAGGAGAGAGGTTCCATTGTTGCCAACAAGGCTCCAGGGTACCCAAGAAAGACCAGCAAGCGCCAGGACCGTCTCTTAAAAGTGTTTCAGCTGCGGGATCGGGCTACCAGCAGTGCAGAGCTTGCTCAGGAATGGCAGCAGGCAGGTGTGAGTGCATCTACACGCACTGTGAGGCGGAGACTCTTGGAGCAAGGCCTGGTCTCAAGGAGGCCAGCAAAGAAGCCACTTCTCTCCAGAAAAAACATCAGGGACAGACTGATATTCTGCAAAAGGTACAGGGAGTGGACTGCTGAGGACTGGGGTAAAGTCATTTTCTCTGATGAATCCCCTTTTCGATTGTTTGGGACATCTGGAAAACCGCTTATTCGGAGAAGACGAGGTGAG
This sequence comes from Rhinella marina, assembly GCA_900303285.1. Taxonomy (NCBI): domain Eukaryota; kingdom Metazoa; phylum Chordata; class Amphibia; order Anura; family Bufonidae; genus Rhinella; species Rhinella marina. Next base: position 20,956 of record ONZH01012105.1, on the reverse strand, counting down.
CGCTACCACCAGTCTTGTCTCATGCCAACTGTAAAGCATCCTGAAACCATTCATGTGTGGGGTTGCTTCTCAGCCAAGGGAATCGGCTCTCTCACAGTCTTGCCTAAAAACACAGCCTTGAATAAAGAATGGTACCAGAATGTCCTCCGAGAGCAACTTCTCCCAACCGTCCAAGAGCAGTTTGGCGATCAACAATGCCTTTTCCAGCATGATGGAGCACCTTGCCATAAAGCAAAGGTGATAACTAAATGACTAAGGGAACTAAACATAGAGATTTTGGGTCCATGGCCTGGAAACTCCCCAGATCTTAATCCCATTGAGAACTTGTGGTCAATCATCAAGAGACGGGTGGACAAACAAAAACCTACAAATTCTGACAAAATGCAAGCATTGATTGTGCAAGAATGGACTGCTATCAGTCAGGATTTGGTCCAGAAGTTGATTGAGAGCATGCCAGGGAGAATTGCAGAGGTCCTGAAGAAGAAGGGTCAACACTGCAAATATTGACTTGCTGCATTAACTCATTCTAACTGTCAATATAAGCTTTTGTTACTCATAATATGATTGCAATTATATTTCTGTATGTGATAAAAACATCTGACAAACACACATAAAAACCAGAGGGCAGCAGATCATGTGAAAATAGAATATTTGTGTCATTCTCAAAACTTTTGGCCATGGCTGTACATTTGCAGGTTCCAAAACGAAGGAGAGCCCATGCACGGCGTGCTCTGCATTCACTTCGATGGGAGTTCCAAAAAGAGGCAAGCGAGCATGCGCAGCTATTTCCAGAATTCACATAGAAGTTAATAGAGAGCACATCGCGCAAGCGTGACCACCTCTCCGTTCACCTTTATGGGAGATCCAGAAAGAGACTAGCCACCACTCAACTATTTTCGGCACTCCCATAGACGTGTACAGAGGGTTGTCCACTTCAGAGGCCCATTTGTTGAGATAGGCGTGGGTCCTAGAGGTGGGACCTGTACTTATCCTAACAATATGCCACCAGTGTGTGAGATGGGCCAACCCCTTTAAGTCCAGAAAATATGTAGATCATAGACCCCCCTACAACTTGCTGACTCCCCCATTCACTGCACACTCTGCTCAGCCGAGCTTGTGTGTGTTTACAATGGGAAGAGAGGAGAAAGCCAATGACATGGTGTCATATTCGACAACTTAACCATAACTATACCAAAATACTTAAAATAATGACATAACACATATATGGATTAAAATAGCCGCAGTCTTTATTAAAGGGGTAACCATAAATATTAAAAACTCAATCAATAATTAACTCCTTAAAATCCCATGAAATAAATCCATAAATGATATTTCATAAGTCCACCCAGCAAAGCTGAGCGACTAACAAGACCGCGACAAATACGTTTATAAAAGAGGGCGGGCGGGGACAACCTTCAGTCTTCAATCTTTAAGCGCTGACAGCGCTCCCAATGGGTGAGTGGCTCTATAAATAGTCCAAATTCCCGCTCAAAACGACACTGCTCCAATCACCATCCCAGATAAAAATAGCACTTTGCCCAGCAACCGGTCAGCAACCCTAAATGGCCAATCAGCTGCGCTGTTCTGTCAGGTCACCGGCTTACCTTAACACCTGAGGAGATAAAACATAAAGAAAAAAGGGGGGGGGGAGAAAAACCGTACCACACAAAAACTGTGCCTTCAATGACATCATGAGGGGCTAGCGCCAATTTTGTCACTGCCCCTATCAGGAACCTCTGAAACAGGCATATTTCCCAATAGAACAAAAGGATTGGGCCTTGAAATTCACTGCACTCAAGGAACTTCCCATGCACATAGATTTTTGGCCGGTCTGGACTAAAACAGTACGTTTAACAGATTAATGTATGTGGAGGCCTTTATACCATCATTACAGATACTCATCTAATCTGCTGATATCAGGAGAATAAAGCGCCCACACACATACAGCAGTTTCCAGCCATTTTCCATGTCCTGTATGCATGCTGTAAATGGCGAAAAGGGGAAGAAGGGGTGTTGGACAACCTCATGCAGGAAAAAAGGTTTGGGAATGTTAAAGTACTGGAACTCCAATCCTTCTTTCTGCACCCATGGAAAAGTCGGCCAGTTCAGTCAACTGTCAATGTCTCTTCCCATGGTATCAGCTCTGTGGAACCAGAAGCTCATTACCACTAAAAATCACAAATTTAAAGTATTGTCCAATTACAACAACTTACCCCTATTCAGAAAGGGGGCCTGTGTTCTCCCATTTGAATGGAGCTGCGGCAGGGGCGGATTGGCCATAGACCTTACAGGTAAATTTCCCGGTGGGCCGATGCCCAGGGGGCCATCAGTGGAGTAAAGTTTTTAGGGATGTATTTTGTGGTGGGCTGTGGTATTTGGCTCTGTTGGGTTTATATAACGTGCCACAATATGGTATTGCTGGCCTTGCCTACTTGTGTTGGCCCTGTTTTCCATCAGTTTGGACCTTACTACAAAACGGGGCCACTTTTAATATTTTTTCCAGGGCCACTTTAAGTTCCCAGTCCGCCCATGAGCTGTGGACACACCTGCGCGGTGCTGAGCCATTCAACACTATGGGGCTGCCGTTCACAAGAACAGGGGCCAATGTTCTCCTATTTGAATGGAGCTGCAGACACACCTGTGCAGTGGTGATCCATTCAACTGTATTTGGCTGACGATCATGGGAACAGGGGCCAGTGTTCTCCCATTTGAATGGATCTGCGGACACACCTGTGCAGTGGTGATCCATTCAACTGTATTTGGCTGACGATCATGGGAACAGGGGCCAATGTTCTCCCATCTGAATGGAGCTGCGGACACACCTGTGCAGTGGTGATCCATTGAACTCTATTTGGCTGACGATCATGGGAACAGGGGCCAATGTTCTCCCATCTGAATGGAGCTGCGGACACACCTGCACGGTGGTGAGCTATCAAGCTCCATGGGGCTGCCAATTGAATGGACACACCTGTGTAGTGGCGATCCCTTCAACTCTATGAGGCTACGGAGATAGCCGAGCTCTTGTACTCCACTATCCCCGGCAGTGCCATAGAATGGAGTGGTGGGCACCTATGCATGGCAGACACTCCATTCAAATAGGAGAACACGGCCCCTGTTCTTATGATCTTTAGCGACCCCAGTGGTCATCAGAAACGTAACCTAAATCACGTGGATGGGGGTAAGTTGTTGTAATAGGACCACCTTTTACAATCATCATCATCAGTCAACATTTCTTTGGAACAGAAATAAAGAAAATTTGACGATAATTTCACAACAAATCCCACGACTTTGATCAATTGTATACATTTTTTGTATGAAGACAATTAGAGACCTCTAGATTATACATTTTTGTGGTGGTGGGCCCCTCCCCATAACTCGGACATGATGGACTTTTGCTGGTCAGTCCCATGGACTCCCTGCGAGCACAGTAGCGAGGATAATAGCACAAGAACTGTTTGGCAACTGTTTATCCCCCCTCTTTCTATGGAAATTTGAGTCATTTCTGCATTTGTGCACATTATCAGGGGATTCTAAATCTACAGCATGTAAACTTATGCTTCGGATTTCTGCCAGGCAAAACCGCTATGAAGTCTGCAAAAAATTAAAAATCCCATACAATTTGGTGTGGATTCCAGCAACAACACAGCGGCCCAGATTTACTCATCCCAAAGATGGAGTAAGTTTAGGCCGTCCATCTAGACCTTCACCAGATTTATCACAGAGGCTCAGGCTGGATAATAAATCTGGTGCAGGGAGAAACACTTTTCTCTGACTCTATACTAATTGGTTGCCTTACTTTAAGATACATTTTTACACCAGAATTGCGACAAAATTTTGGCACAAAATGACACATCTTAGGCCCTGCCACTTTCATGCAAAGCTCTGCCCACTCTGTGTCAAGCCCTGCCCCTGGTAGAGCTTTTTGGAAAAAAAAAAAGGGTAGAAAATTGTGCCATTTTGCGCCACTTTATTTGGCGCAGCTACTTCAGTAAGTCTTGGTCAGTTTATGATATAGACTGTAGACACTTAAAAGGGTTTTTTGGAGAATTTTTTCCTACTAGAATAGGTCATCAGTATCTGATCCATGGGGGTCTGACACCAAGGACCCCCACCGATCAGCAGTTTGAGAAGGCACTGCTTTCACAGTAGTGCCGTGGTCTTCTCTCACCAAGCACAGTGCCATACATTGTACAGCGGCTGTGTTTGGTATCACAGCTCAATCCCATTCACTTCAAAGGTGCTGAGGTGCACCTAGGTCATGTGACTGATGAACGTGACATCAATGGCCTAGTCTAAGCTATGAGAAGCTTCGGGACCTTCTCAAACAGCTGATCAGCGGAGGTCCCGAGTGCCACTGATCAGATGCTCATTACCTATCCAGATGATGGGTCATCAGTTAAAAAATCTCAGAAACCCCCTTTAAAGTGTGGACCTTAGTTTCTTAGTAATTGAGTAGATTAAATTCACATTACAAATACTGTAGGCAAGGTCCAGTTATCCGCCGATCATTATAACTTATGTGGAACCTAACCAAGATAAAAATGAGCATAGCATTGATATAATGGTCTTTCCTCAGTTGTCCACCACATTCATATCTCTTCTGTCTAGCTGTGAGGAGTACACAAGGATATACAGCCTCCTCAGTGTGGCGAATGTCTGTCAACAAGCCCAAGGGTGCAAACTGGAACCGATAGCTAGTCCCATTTCTATTTCACTATGGCGTCTTCCTCCTCTGTTTATATACAACAGATTTCTGGATTTTCACCAGGTTCTGTGGGGTTTGTTCCAATGAGTGATCTCAATGTTTGGCTTAAAGTTGCCTTCAAAAAAACATGACGTAGCCTTGGGCTCAAAGCAGATTCTCCACCCACATGGACCAGAACTTTTTTAGGATGATTATGTCATATTTTGTCTTTCCATTCGTTCAAGTGCACTTTTCTCAAATTATATGCCAGCATTCACTGATAGGACAGGTGACCATAGATCATAATTGGTTGTGTTTAGTAACAATGCCTCATCAGATGCCACATAGTTGGACATCCTGTGGTTTCCTCGTTAAGCAGGCTGGTGGAACACAGTTTCTTGAAGACTTTAGGCCATAATGGGCTTGGGTTTCGCAATGAAGTGGTGACACAAACCAGAGTTTCCATGTTGTCAATGGCTGAGACGTAACTCCAAGTGCCGTGTCTGCTGTATCTGTAGGGAGATTTCCAGTTAGTTGGATCCTCTTGGTCAACACCCTTGGAGACTTCTCAAGTCAGAGACAAATACAAACAAAATCTAGGTTTTTATCACATGACGATGGACATTGTTATACATTTTGTTGTCATGTCGAATGTATGACTTGGCCTTGAAGTGCCAGCGTTATGTGTAATATGACATTATGCCCCAAGATCCCTTCTATAATGGAGCTTACACCTTGGGACTTCCAGGCTGGTATATGTTGCCCTATGTGCCTACTGAAATCCAGCAGAGACTGAATCTCTCGTATCTGTCAACACATTGGGTTAAGAAATGTAGATTGATTTTCTTTTTTAATAAAAATGTTCACGTTTAGCTGCCACCTGTTCCTGCATTTTCTTTTTCCAACTCTCATCTACTTAATGGGTGAAGCGTCTGTCTTTCCCGTTTCGAGCTTCTCCGTGCCGAGTTGTCATCTCATGATTCAACGCCGTACAAAACAAATTATTCCGAAGAGGCTACATCACTCGGAGACAGGCGGGTGACATGCGGAGCCCATCTGTTAGGCAATTCGGAGGTTTCCTACACGTTCTGCAGGAGATACAGAACTTCCAAAGAACATAGAAAGACATTTATCATCCCCTCTGCGCCAGAAAAGTGGTGACAACGTGTCATAATCTGTGATTCACTATATTGTTGATGAAAAGTTTCCAACTTTTTTTGGGGTTTTACTCACCGCGAAGGGCTGGAGTAGGTGGTCCATCACATGTATTATAATCTACCCCAGGAACCTGGCATAGATTATATCGAAGATCTACACTAGCTCCCTTGCTATTCTACATCTCCTCTTTGTTGCACGGACCTGCAGGCAAGGGCGTAGCCATAGGGGGCACAGAGGTAGCAGTCGCTACCGGGGCCAGTGGCCTGAGGTGGCCCAAAGACCTCTGTGCTGCATATGAACACCAGTATTATAGAAAGTGCATGCTGGTCAAGTTAACCTCCTACTGGATGGAAGGGGTTAGGCCAAGAATTTGGCATGGGAAGAGGGTGCGGTTTCAATTTTTGCCTCAGGCAGAACGAAGGCTATGTGCTTCTCTGCCCCTGGCCACAAAGCACTGAGGAAAGGGGGGACTAAGTTGAACTCTTGCACCAGGGCCCATGAGCCTTTTGCTACACCCCCGCCTGCAGGCATGCACCTCTGAACAATTGCGGTGCATCTCAAGCAAGCAGTGTGTAAAACATGTAAAACGTTGTTCTTGATAAATGTCCCCCATAGTGTTTCTCTACCAACATACATCAAGGAGTTTTGTAACTGGTTAGTGATCTCCAAGCTGCAGCTCTACATATTTCATCAAGGCCTCTGGGAGCAGTAGTTTGCAACAGATGCAGAACTTCAGGTTGAAGACCTCTCACGTAGAAAATTACTTTAAATTAGGGATCCTATGCAAGGCCCTAAGAGTTCTAAGGTAGTTGGTGCAATAAAACCCACAGAACAAATGTGGATGTGGGGTTTGAAGAACCTTTTCATCTCTTAAGCTAAATCCAGACATTGAGGGGCACAAGCTTCCCTGTGGAACTTATCGGCCATGAGAAATAGTCTTTACTACAGTCATGGCCAAAAGTTTTGAGAATGATACAAATATTAATTTTTACAAAGTCTACTGCTTCAGTTTTTATAATGGCAATTTGCATATACTCCAGAATGTTATAAAGAGTGATCAGCTTAACAGCAATTACTTGCAAAGTCAATATTTGCCTAGAAAATGAACTTTATCTCCCAAAACACATTTCAACATCATTGCAAGCCCTGCCTTAAAAGGACCAGCTAACATCGTTTCAGTGATTGCTCCATTAACACAGGTGTGGGTGTTGATGAGGACAGGGCTGGAGATCAATCTGTCATGATTAAGTAAGAATGACACCACTGGACACTTTAAAAGGAGGCTGGTGCTTGGCATCATTGTTTCTCTTCTGTTAACCATGGTTATCTCTAAAGAAACATGTGCAGTCATCATTGCACTGCACAAAAATGGCCTAACAGGGAAGAGTATCGCAGCTAGAAAGATTGCACCTCAGTCAACAATCTATCGCATCATCAAGAACTTCAAGGAGAGAGGTTCCATTGTTGCCAAAAAGGCTCCAGGGCGCCCAAGAAAGATCAGCAACACCAGGACCGTCTCTAAAAGTGTTTCAGCTGCGGGATCGGGCTACCAGCACTGCAGAGGCTTGCTCAGGAATGGCAGCAGGCAGGTGTGAGTGCATCTGCACGCACTGTGAGGCGGAGACTCTTGGAGCAAGGCCTGGTCTCAAGGAGGGCAGCAAAGAAGCCACTTCTCTAGAGAAAAACATCAGGGACAGACTGAAATTCTGCAAAAGGTACAGGGAGTGGACTGCTGAGGACTGGGGGAAAGTCATTTTCTCTGATGAATCCCCTTTTCGATTATTTGGGACATCTGGGAAAACAGCTTATTCGGAGAAGACGAGGTGAGCGCTATCACCAGTCTTGTCTCATGCCAACTGTAAAGCATCCTGAAACCATTCATGTGTGGGGTTGCTTCTCAGCCAAGGGAATTGGCTCTCTCACAGTCTTGCTAAAAACACAGCCATGAATAAAGAATGGTACCAGAATGTCCTCCGAGAGCAACTTCTCCCAACCGTCCAAGAGCAGTTTGGTGATCAACAATGCCTTTTCCAGCATGATGGAGCACCTTGCCATAAAGCAAAGGTGATAACTAAATGGCTCAGGGAACAAAACAGAGATTTTGGGTCCATGGCCTGGAAACTCCCCAGATCTTAATCCCATTGAGAACTTGTGGTCAATCATCAAAAGACGGGTGGACAAACAAAAACCTACAAATTCTGACAAAATGCAAGCATTGATTGTGCAAGAATGGACTGCTATCAGTCAGGATTTGGTCCAGAAGTTGATTGAGAGCATGCCAGGGAGAATTGCAGAGGTCCTGAAGAAGAAGGGTCAACACTGCAAATATTGACTTTCTGCATTAACTCATTCTAACTGTCAATATAAGCTTTTGTTACTCATAATATGATTGCAATTATATTTCTGTATGTGATAAAAACATCTGACAAACACACATAAAAACCAGAGGGCAGCAGATCATGTGAAAATAGAAGATTTGTGTCATTCTCAAAACTTTTGGCCATGACTGTAATGAAAGGCTAGGTTTGCACTGAGAATTTTGTCCACCACAAAATCTGCTGCAGAAGAAACCGATGCACTGTGCTGCTGTATCTGTTGTGGGTTTTCATGTGGACCCACTCTAAGTTTATTTCCACTAAATGAAGCTAAATGGCAAGCAAGCTCTGATTGAGACTTTGTGAGGGGTCCACGTGGTGACTGCACCAAGAATAGACTTGTACATTATTGGCACGGTCTTGAAAACCGCATGGCAAAAACCCCTGACTGCATGACGCCGGTATTGGCTATTTCGCTCGGTTCCCACACTCCACCCCGCTTCCACCACCACCCATAAATAATGACACAAACACCACGTTGGATTTTATCGGCCACAGCAGCCGTTTTATTATAATTAAATATATAAATGTTTTATCCCCAACATTACCACTAACCCATATACAACGGCATATGACAACAGATCCACCCAACATATGTATAACATATACCAGTAATACTGATACCAACGAAGGAAGGTCCTCGAAGCCCCAACTATTAATTCTTCCATAGGGTACTCCATCTTGTTCCCAGCCGATGAGCGCCAGCTCGGAGGCACCAATGATGGCTCTAAAAGCCTGCCTCTAAAATAACAACCATGGGAGTCCAGGCCTAACCATGGGCCCCCCCATCCTCCAGAACCTGTTAATACACCAACTCCGAGGACCTCCCTCCACCACAAACCCCACACACCCAGGGCCGTTTCAATGCCGCCTTGCAAAGCAAGACACCACAGGTCTATACCAACTGCTTTGTGATGTACACCATCGCCACGCCAGAACACCCCCGAACCCTACTCCAAATCTGAATGTCGCACTGCCACCGCACCATTCTGTGACATAAATCTACCGACTGCCCGATTTACCTTTATCCTGGCCTTGTTCACTCGGTCAGCCGACCGAGCCCCACGCCACAGTTTCCTAAACACTATGTCCGACCACACGTTTACTACGCCCAGGAACAAGGCCCATATCCGCAACATGTCAAACTTGACCTCTCTAATTAGCTCCCAGAATGGTCGTACTCCCAAGTCATTACCACCCACATGCAGAACCAATATATCCGGAGGTCGATCCAAGCATATAAACCTGTGGATCTCAGGAAACACACTGCTCCATACCATGCCTCTCTTACCCAGCCAACGAAGTACCACCACCTCCCTCGAAAAACCAAGCTGTCGCCCATCCCTTCGAACAGCCGCACGAAAGGCTCCCCAGAATACATATGAATGGCCCATGATCCATACCAGTGCCGGCTGTCGATCTGCAATGAGAAAGAAAAGAAAACAAGGACACCCCCCAACATTAACCTGTTGTAACCAACATTCTGTTAGCTGCCTACACTTTGCCTCCCTCACTGGTTGTTCGCTCAAAATATGGCACCTTTCCCGCTCCAGACCACCCCTATATAAGCCCTCCACCTAGCACAACCCCCCTCCTTTAAACCCTCCAATCACCTGTATCCCCAACCTCCCTATCGCCACCCCTCGTCATGCCGTCCTCCCCCCAGGCTTTGCCTTCAAGTCTGGCCATACATGAACTGCTCTGCGGTTTCAGTGCAGATTTGGCCCGGTTTTTGGCATTGAATCCGTGCTGAAACCCACGCCCAAAATTCTACGTCTGAACCTATCCTTAGGCTAGTTTCACACTAGCGTTATTGCTGGATCCGGCAGGGTCCAGCAATAACGGTTCCATTACTGATAATACAACCATGTGGATCTGTAATGAACGGATCCAGTTGTATTATCTTTAACATCGCTGGGACGGATCCGTCATGAACTCCATTGAAAGTCAATGGAGGACGGATCCGTTTACTAGTGTACCGTTTACTAGTCACACCGAACGGATCCGTCCCCATTGACTTGCATTGGGGGTCATGACGGATCCGTCTTGGTGCGGATGCCCAGGACGGAGAGCAAACCGCTTTTAGGAGCATTCCGTTCTCTTCAGTTCAGTTTTGTCCCCATTGACAATGAATGGGGACAAAACTAAAGCGTTTTATTCTGGTATTGAGCCCCTATGACGGAACTCAATACCGGAATAAAACAACGCTGGTGTGAAAGTACCCTAAGTAAGATTTGAAAACTGACTTCAGGGGCACACAGACTGGGTAATCTGACTATAGATAGCAGATAGAAGAGCAGAGCTCACTGAAGTCATTCCTCCAGCAGGGATCCAGGCACATCTAGTGGTGGAAATCATAACAGGATGCATGTGCCAAATGCAAATTCTTAGATGATGTTCTAGTAGTAAAGAAGGATGAGACAAAACAGCGAAGTAAAGTTCATGGAGGTCTTCAGTAATGCATGATCAGAAGCTTATACAAAATATGCACCATAGCTAAATCAAAATTGGGTGGTCATCGCTCCCCGCCCAGCCATGTTTTAGCTCCTTTAGACAAGGTTCTTCAACCTTCAGATACTTGGCTAAAACCCACCTTCTCAATAGGCATTAGGCTACTTTCACACTGGCGGCAGGCCTGATCCGGCAGGTGAAGGGTGCTGCCGGATCAGGCCTGCCGCAGTGACATGTGTGGAGCCGGAACCGCGCTCCGGCCCCACACATGTCACACAGTACATACATACACATAAACATAAACATACACACACATATAGACATACAAACACACATACATACTTACATGCTCCCCGGCAGGTCTTCGGAGCGTCAGAGGGACAGGAGGGCTCACACAGGTCACGATTCCGCACAGCGCCCTCTGCTGGGCGCCTGGTGAAATCATGACGATTCCACCAGGCGCCCAGCAGAGGGCGCTGTGAGGAATCGTGACCTGTGTGAGCCCTCCTGTCCCTGACGCTCCGAAGACCTGCCGGGGAGCATGTAAGTATGTATGTGTGTTTGTATGTCTATATGTGTGTGTATGTTTATGTTTATGTGTGTGTATGTGTCTATGTGTAGCCGGATCCGTAATGGACTCCATTGAAAGTCAATGGAGGGCGGATCCGGTTACCATTATGGTCACACCAGACGGATCCACCCCCATTGACTTGCATTGGGGGTCATTCCGGATCCGTCTTGGTGCGGATGCCTGGACCGGAGAGCAAACCGCAGCATGCTGCGGTTTGTTCTCCGGTCTGCAGACGGAACGGAAGGCTTTCAGGAGCATTCCGTTGTCTTCAGTTCAGTTTTGTCCCCATTGACAATGAATGGGGACAAAACTGAAGCGTTTTATTCCGGTATTGAGCCCCTATGACGGAACTCAGTACCGGAATTTTAAAACGCTAGTGTGAAAGTAGCCTTATCTGTAGTCGAAAAACTGACCACAGAAGAAAATAGTTGTTATCCTTGAGATTATTCTCTTTTCTTAATTAAATTTCGAGATTCAATCACAGCTGAAAGAATTGGGCCAACAATCTGTATTATCTACCTCTACTGAGGTTTGTGTTTGGATGTTGTGGTAAATTGTCCTCATGTGCCGTTATCCATTGTGTCCACATCTATTGTGATGTAATCACCATTCACAACCTATTTACATAATGATTTGTAAGGTTAAATAACGATCATATCAAGGACAAGACAATTAACAGATTACGCCATGATTGATGTAAAAAATAATTATTTTTTCATGAAACAATCACTTTCTAAGGCTACTTTCACACTAGCGTTTTTAAATTCCGGTATTGAGTTCCGTCAAAGGGGCTCAATACCGGAAAAAAACGCTTCAGTTTTGTCCCCATTCATTGTCAATGGGGACAAAACTGAACTGAAGACAACGGAATGCTCCTGAAAGCATTCCGTTCCGTCTTCAGACCGGAGAACAAACCGCAGCATGCTGCGGTTTGCTCTCCGGTCCAGGCATCCGCACCAAGACGGATCCGGAATGACCCCCAATGGAAGTCAATGGGGACGGATCCGTTTGGTGTGGACACACCAGTAATCCGGATCTGTCCTCCATTGATTTCCAATGGGGGGTCATTCCGGATCCGGCATACATACACACAGACTACATACAAACAAAACATACGACATACATACAAACATACAGACATACATACATTACTCCACAATACTCCCGGACGCCGGCAGCAGGTCTTCACGCGCCTCCTGCACGCTGCGATGACGTTTCCCACTGCGCCCAGCAGGAGGCGCGTGAAGACGTTCTGCCGGCGTCCGGAGTATGTGAGTATGTATGTATGTCTGTATGTATGTCTGTATGTTTGTTTGTTGATAGTCTGTGTGTTTGTTTTAATGTGTGTCATGTGTGGGGCCGGAGCGCTGCTCCGGCTCCACACATGTATAGCGTTAGCACGGATCCGTCGGCACCCTTTAGGTGCCGGATCCGTGCTAACGCTAGTGTGAAAGTAGCCTAACAAAGCTAGAACCAGCCCTGTAACTCACATGGATCCAGAGATCTCCCCATTCATTGTTCTGCTAGAATTATTTCAGGCTGGCACCTCAGGAGGCATGTACTTTCTGCTGTAGGTCTTTCCCTGTAACTGCCACAGCTCCTAAAGGAAGATATGGCTGGTGACAGCTGAAGATTTAAATTGAGCATGTGCGACCACCTCAGTGAGGTGGACAAGAAATAAGGAAAAGAACAAACAGCAGGTGGCGCTATACAGATACATTTTATTGAATAGCTCAGTGGCTATATTACATTTTAATTACATGCAATTACAAAAAATATTCAGATTCAGATCGGGCTGATAATAGTCTCATGTAAATCCGCCATTATGAGGAGAATATTACCATTAAGTAGGTATTGCTGACCATTGGACCATAACAGGTAACTAAAACTTTTGAGAAAACGAAGCGGCAGATGCGCTAACAGCTGACATCACAGCCATGTTTTTGTCTGCTGTGACATCACACGTGTGTCATTTACAAAAGCAGGATTTTTGCATGCGTGTGGGCCGACAGAAAAATCCTAAGGCTAAAGCCTGTATAACATTGCCTGATTTTTTGGCAAATAATTGCTAACGAGCATTGGCGTGAACCTTCGTTAACGATTGCCCAATGAACAATCAAAAGTTCAATCATTGGGCAATCCAAATCTGGATTTGATGGTTTTGAAATGGTTTTCGATCTTCCCCGGACTTTGGATGTGGACTCAATGCAAAGTCCGCACCAACAATGAATATGGCACTTCTTTTTTCCATATCACTATTTTTAAAACTGCAAGCGGAAAAAAAATGCGCCAGGTATAACAAGCGATTTTCCCACTGAAATTAACAGAGGAGCTCTTTTTGAATATGGGATCTATGCAAAAAAAAAGTCAGTGTGAACATACACTAAAGAACAGGAGCCCTAAAGCTTCATCAGGCACATAGGGAAACCCTCCAAATCATTTCGGCAGTGGGTATCATTGACGTCTTTTAAAATTTAGCATTCACAAAAAAAGGCAATAGGTAAAGGCAACAAAATATGAGATAAGAAGACTCAAGCCCTCTCTAAATCTAAAGCAGAAATATGGGGTCCCATAGAATACTGGGGACACTGGGGGAGATTTATCAAAACTGGTGTAAAGTAGAACTAGCTTAGTTTCCCATACCAACCAATCAGATTCCACCTTTCATTTTCTAAAGAGTCTCTGGAAAATGAAAGGTGGAATCTGATTGGTTGCTATGAGTAACTAGGCCAATTTTCCTTTACACCAGTTTTGATAAAGCTTCTCGACTGTCTTTTTGAACATAGGGGGGGGGGGATTTATCAAACTGGTGGTGTAAAGTAGATGTGGCTTAGTTGCCCCTAGCAACCAATAAGATTCCATTTCAGCTTCTTGGGAAAAAGAAAGGTGGAATCTGATTGGTTGCTATGAGCAACTAAGCCAATTTTACCTTACACCACCAGTTTGATAAATTTCACCCATAGTGTGTGACCTGTACAGACATGAAGGAGTTAACATCGAAAGCTTACACTGCACTTATTGTAAAAAGAAAAGCCTGTTGCCAGTTTCCCTCTCAAGTCTCATCTCATGGATGAGATCATGGCTTCACATTGTCCCAAACTGCATCTCCATGGCAACGCCGGGAGGCTCAGGCCCGTCTCTCCTGCCTTCACGTAACATTTGGGGTCACTGAGACGCTCAATAGCTAAATTAGTTTCAGGGATGTGGTTTTCAGGTTTCGCTGTCTGCTGCACGGTATTTTACGGCGAAAGGTGTGTAAAATGAGGGAAAAGTCGAAAATCTTTGTGGACATCCACTACAATAAAGCAAACTACAACGAAGGCAAATCAAATACGTTCCCGCTAGTTTTGAAAAAAGCCACCTTCATGGGATAATATACCGCACATAACAGGGGCTGTGTAATAAAATATGATGCCACGTTACATGCAGTGGAAATTCATAATGGGGCAGATTTATTGAAACTGGTGTAAATGAAAGCTGGTTTAGTCACCCATAGCAACCAATCAGATTCAACCTTTAATTTTTCAGAACGCCTTTGGAAAATGAAAGGTGGAATCTGATTGGTTGCTATAGGCAACTAAGCCGTTTTTCCTTTCCACCCCATAATTCTAAATTATTATAGGGAGGGTCCCCTTCTTCAGGACCAACACAATATTAGCCAGAGGGGAAGTGGAGCATTACTTGTTCTGGAGGACTCCATGTTAATGCATTGCATGGAACACAAAATGATTTTAATGGGAACTGTATAATGCTTCACTTCCCCTCTGGGGGTGCTGCAGGGATAATAAATACTTGTCAAGTTCTCCCACAGAGAAAAGTAGATTGGTGGGGAGCAGGAAACCATCTCATGAATTGATAGACCCTAGAAGTAAAAAGGGGTACACAACCCCTTTAATCATTATCTGCTATTAAAATTCCAGTGTTAAAGGGGTTCTGTAGTTTTTTCAAACTGATGATCTATCCTCTGGATAGATCATCACCATCTGATCGGCTGGGGTCCGACACCCGGGACCCCTGCCGATCAGCTGTTTGAGAAGGCAGTGGCGCTGCAGGAGCTCCGCGGCCTTCTCTGTGTTTACCGCAGGCCAGTGACGTCATGACTACTATCACTGGCCTGGGCGCGGCTAAGCTCCGATTCCGTGAGCTATTTCCGTGAGCCTTAGCCCCGCCCAGGCCTAGTGATACTAGTCGTGACGTCACTGGCCTGCGGTAACACAGAGAAGGCCGCGGCGCTCCTGCCGCCGCCGCTGCCTTCTCAAACAGCTGATGCCCGACAGCCGGGACCCGCGATCAGATGCTGAATGATCTATCCAGATGATTAGCATCATGCAGTTGAAAAACGCAGAACCCCTTTAACGTTAAATTATTATGAGAAGGGATGTTGAACATTTTCTAATATACGGCAATTAAAATTTTGCTTGCAGAACTTATTAGATCATGCTCTCTACAGAAAAAAAAAATGCATGCCCACCATTTCAGATCGCCCCCCATTCCCATTCTGTCCCACCATGTCCGATCCCCCCCCATTCTGTCCCCACAATTTCAGATCCCCCCATTCTGTCCCACCATTTCAGATCCTCACCATTCTGTCCCCACGCATTTCAGACCCCCCTCCATTCTGTCCCCACCATTTCAAGACCCCCCCCCCATTCTGTCCCCCACCTTTTTCAAGATCCCCCCTCCCCCATTCTGTCCCCACCTTTTCAGATCCCCCCGCACTCATTCTTGTCCCCCACCTTTTAAGATCCCTTTTTGGCCCCCACTTCAGACCTCAGATCAGACAAGAAAAAAAAAAAAAACCTTACCTCCGGTCCTGGCTGTGTCCCACTCTCTCCTCTTCCAGGGGCCCGCGCTGAAGTCACCTGACCTCCTGCAGCGTCAGGTCAGAGGGCGCTCTATACGTCCTGACGCTGCAGGCAATCAGGACACAGGAGCCCCAGCCTCAGGAAGAGCAAGCAGGAGGAGGGGTAAGTACTGTACAGCGCTACCAGCACTTCACTCCCCCTCCTCCTGCAGGCTAGTGAGCGCTTCCATTATGGAAGCGCTCGCTAGTATTCCCTTTATAAGATGCACTGCATCTTATAAAGGGAAAAGTTTAGCACCGGCATGGTCGGCGATACCTCGCGCCACCCGACAGCAGCAGCACCGCATCTGAATCCGTCCTCCTCACCCGACGGATCCGGATGCCTGCGCCCATGCGAGCGCAGGGGAGCCGAGTGCTACAGTGCTTGTTACGAGCACGTTCGCTCATCTCTATTTGCTACAAGGTGTAATTCAGTCTAGACAATCTTTTCTGACTTAATACAATGCATCATTGTCGGTATAATGTGATAGAAGACAGGGAGGAGATCTGCTTCCAGTGCACTTATCTGAAGCACCGTCTAGATTGCCAACAATTGTAGTAAGCAGATTCACTTGTGAGATCAGGGTTTCCAGTTACAAGGGGCAAACATGAATTTCCATTTACTGGCACTGGCAGCATACTAAAAATAGTAAAAATGTGCAAAAATGACCCATTATGTAAAGCTCAAAGAAAAGCGTTACCCAAAATGCGCTTCTATATTGTAGTTCTGTGCTGGATTATTAGACTTTCTGGATTACCAGACGAAAGATTATTATTTCTCCATTTCTAATCCACCAGGCTCATATCTACATCATAAATTACACCATGGCTTTCCATTCCCTTCTAAGCTTCATGTTAAAATCTCCAAACCTCGATCAGACGTGATTGTACCAGGCATACACTTGAGCGCTCACCACTAATGGGGCACCCCAGGACTAATCCTGTCACTAGCGCCTATAGAGATGGAGGGGAGCCTACTAAATCAGTCTGACATTGCTCTCTCATGTAGGCCGCTCTCTATTAAGAACTGCTAGACCCGGGCAAAAATTGCTTCAGGAGAAGACATGTCATTCCTAGCTCAGCAAAACAAGGCTGAAGCGAAGACAACACAACTAAATCCATAAGAATTCAAAGGGACTGTGTTTTATGTTTATTAAATGAAATTATCATTATTAATAATCATATAACATCACTTACTAGTATATTATATATGTTCTCCTGGAGATCATTACAATACTATACAAGAATATACTACAAAACCACTTCCTATGTACAAGAATACAACTACTAAAATGCTGCTCCTATGTACAAGAATATAACTGCTATAATACTGCTCCTATGTACAAAAATATAACTACTATAATACTGCTCCTATGTACAAGAATATAACTGCTATAATACTGCTCCTATGTACAAAAATATAACTACTATAATACTGCCTCCTGTGTACAAGAATAAAACTACTATAATACTGCCTCCTATGTACAAGAATATAACTACTATAATACTGCTCCTATGTACAAGAATATAACTGCTATAATACTGCTCCTATGTACAAGAATATAACTGCTATAATACTGTTCCTATGTACAAGAATATAACTACTATAATACTGCCTCTTGTGTACAAGAATATAACTACTATAATACTGCTCCTATGTACAAGAATATAACTACTATAATACTGCCTTCTATGTACAAGAATATACTATAATACTGCTCCTATGTACACGAATATTAACTACTATAATACTGCTTCCTATGTACAAGAATATAGCTACTATAATACCGCTCCTATGTACAAGAATATAACTACTATAATACTGCCTCCTATGTTCAAGAATATAACTACTATAATACTGCTCCTATATACAAGAATATAACTACTATAATACCGCTCCTATGTACAAGAATAAACTACTATAATACCGCTCCTATGTACAAGAATATAACTACTTATAATACTGCCTCCTATGTTCAAGAATATAACTACTATAATACTGCTCCTATATACAAGAATATAACTACTATAATACCGCTCCTATGTACAAGAATATAACTACTATAATACTGCTCCTATAAGTACAAAGAATATAACTACTTATAATACTGCTCCTATGTACAAGAATATAATACTATAATATATAACTACTATTTACTGCTCCTATGTACAAGAATATAACTACTATAACACTGCTCCTATGTACAAGAATATAACTACTATAATACTGCTCCTATGTACAAGAATATACTACTATAATATGTACAAGAATATAACTACTATAATACTGCTGCTATGTACAAGAATATAACTACTATAATACTGCTTCTATGTACAAGAATATAACTACTATAATACTGCTCCTATGTACAAGAAACTACTATAATACTCCCCTATGTACAAGAGTATAACTACTATAATACTGCTCCAATGTACAAGAATATAACTACTATAATACTGCTCCTATGTACAAGAATATAACTACTATAATACTGCTCCTATGTAAAAGAATATAACTACTATAATACTGCTCCTATGTACAAGAATATAACTACTATAATACTGCCTCCTATGTACAAGAATATAACTACTATAATACTGCTCCTATGTACAAGAATATAACTACTATAATACTGCTCCTACGTACAAGAATATAACTACTATAATACTGCTCCTACTACTATATACTGCTTCTATGTACAAGAATATAACTACTAAAATACTGCTCCTATGTACAAGAATATAACTACTATAATACTGCCCCCTATGTACAAGAGTATAACTATTATAATACTGCTCCAATGTACAAGAATATAACTACTATAATACTGCTCCTATGTACAAGAATATAACTACTATAATACTGCTCCTATGTACAAGAATATAACTACTATAATACTGCCTCCTATGTACAAGAATATAACTACTATAATACTGCTCTGTATGTAGATTGCTTATAAATGAGTCACACTGTTTGTGACAGGTAATTCCCATATATGTTGTTTACTACATCTTGTCTCTGAGGTCTTTATAATCCACAGTGCGGTGATTATAGAGCACTCCGTAGTCACCATTGCATCATTTGTCATGTTGCTCCTTGCATGACCTCATATTGCAGGTTTACGTTATATGTGAGGGATGTGCACGTATAGCAAGTCCCACATATACTTCTATTATCACAAATATTCCTGTATCAGAAGCACAGGAAAATCTGAGACCGATGAGCTGCAGTCCCATGCAAACATTGGGGGATTGCCCAGGGCTCCAGTTATGTGCCACCTGTAGACTGGCGGCTGCAAGAATATATCGAAAGAGCAACGATGAAGTTCCTTGTGGCAGTGGCTCTTGTAAGGCACCATGTCTTGGGTGTAACTGCTACTTCTGCATCCCTTGCAAATTTTATGTTACATTTTCCCCAGTAAAGTCAATAGAAAACAGTGATTTCAATGTTCCCATAGGATACAGCCTTATGGAATAGCTATATATGCAATTCCCCAAGACAGAAATGGAAGGCTTTTTACATACTTCGATACCTACAGAGAAGAAGGCTTGTAAGAGATCTGCCTGGATCCTTCTTGGAGCCGTGTCCTTGCCTCAAAGACAAAACATGAAGGAGGCATTTGATACAGAGACACAACACGTTAATATCCTCTCCAGTTCTGATACAGATTATCTGAGAATTAGCAGATCAGTCCAGAGCGCTACGGTGGAAGCCGTCCAAAACTTAAACAGTGTCTGCTGGAACTTCCCTCTCTCTGTCTCTCCCACGTGCAGTACATCTCTATTAAATTCCCCAGCAATCAGACTACATGTCGTATGAAATTCAAGCGGTCCTGTAACTTTTTACCCATAGAAATCAATAGAAATGTCCAAGTGTATTGATGAACACATCTACTTTGTATGGTGCGCCACAGGAACATTTGGTGGCTAGACCTTAGTAATATTGTGACATATATACAGCACCAAACATTAAGATGATAATTTGCACTGTAAGACATTTAAAATCTACCCCCTAGCCATGAAGTCTGCCATTACCACAGGTGTATAAAATCCAGCCCCTAGCCATGAAGTCTGCCATTACCACAGGTGTATAAAATCCAGCCCCTAGCCATGGAGTTTTCCATTACCACAGGTGTATAAAATCCAGCCCCTAGCAATGCAGTCTGCCATTACCACAGGTATATAAAATCTAGCTCCTAGTCATGCAGTCTGTCATTATCACAGGTGTATAAAATCCAGCCCCTAGCCATGCAGTCTGCCATTTACAACAAGTGTATAAAATCCAACCCCTAGCCATGCAGTCTGCTATTACTACAGGTATATAAAATCCAGCTCCTAGCCATGCAGTCTGCCATTACCACAGGTATATAAAATCTAGCTCATAGTCATGCAGTCTGTCATTATCACAGGTGTATAAAATCCAGCTCCTAGCCATGTAGTCTGCCATTACCACAGGTATATAAAATACAGCCCCTAGCCATATAGTCTGTCATTACCACAGGCGTATAAAATCCAGCCCCTAGACATGCAGTCTGCCATTACCACAGGTGTATAAAATCCAGCATCTAGCCATGCAGTCTGACATTACACAGATGTAAAAAAATCCAGCCCTTAGCCATGCAGTCTGCCATTACCACAGGTGTATAAAATCCAGCCTCTAGCCATGTAGTCTGCCATTACCACAGGTGTATAAAATCCAGCCTCTAGCCATGTAATCTGCCATTATCACAGGAGTATAAAATCCAGCCCCTAGCCATGCAGTCTGCAATTACCTCAGGTGTATAAAATCCAGCCTCTAGGCATGCAGTCTGACATTACCACAGATGTATAAAATCCAGCCTCTAGCCATGTAATCTGCCATTATCACAGGAGTA
>ONZH01012104.1:0-18644 GCA_900303285.1 Rhinella marina | reverse complement strand
TACTTATGTTAACTGGTATATCTCAGCTACTTCTGTTAGCATGTTTCTTTAATACTCACCATGGTATTTAAGATATCTTCTATTAATGCCAAAGGTCTTAATAATCCGTTTAAGAGGTCTCAGTTGTGGAGATCTGCTATTACTGACAAATCTGATATACTATGTGTACTGGAGACTCACCTTCTTAACTCTGAGTCATACCGGCTTAGACATAAGCGCTTTCCGTTTATATTTTCTGCAGCCTTACAGGATAAAAAGAAGAGGGGTGTGGTAATAGCAATCAAAGACATGCTAGCCTTTAAATTGGTAGATTCTAGAATTGATGAAGGAGGCCTATATATTATTCTAATTTGCGAAATCAATAACTCTTTATTCACATTAGTAGCGGTGTATGCACCGAATAAGGGTCCTGAGCTGTTTAAATTGGTATCCTCTATTAACCCCTTCCCGACCGTGCGGTGGGCGTCATGGTCGGCAAGTCTCTGCTGTTTTTAAAAGCAGAGACTTGCGGCTACTTACCGCATCGGCGGCGTCTTCCGATGGGCTTCTTGTTCCTTGTGGGCCCTTCTGAAGACTTCCGGTGGCGTCTGAACCCGGAAGCAGTTTGCTTCCGGGTGATGTACAGACGACCCGATTGGCCAATCGGGCCGTCTGTACACGCTATGAAAGCTGTAATCCTCGCTGGTGAGGATTACAGCTTTCAAAGTGCAATTCTTATTCTGGCCACTAGATGTCAGGCTAGGATAAGAAATGAGCAATCATGAGTTTTAATTCAAGATTAAGAATCAGAGATTGCTCATAGTGAAAAAATAAAAAGTACAATATATTAGCTCATATTTGAGCTTTCAAATAATAAAAATTTTTTTTTTAAAAAATGTTAAAAAATATATAAAAAATAAAAAAAAGATATAAAAGTTTAAATCACCCCCCTTTCCGTATAATTAAAAAATAAATACCTAAATAAAAATAAATATAGACATCATGGGTATCACCGTGACCGAAAACGCCCGTACTTTTAAAATAAAAAAAAAAAAATTCCAACACGGTGAATTGTGTGGCGGAAAAAAGCGTCAAAATGACGATTCGCTATTTTTTGTCGCTTTTTTTTTCTAAACAAAATTAAATAAAAAGCGATCAAAAAGTCATACACACCCCAGAATGGTATCAATAAAAACTTCAGATCGCCCCGCAAAAAATGAGCCCCCATACAGCTCCGTACACATAAATGCCAAAAAGTTATAGGGGTCAAGATATGACGACCCAAAAAAAAACAAAAAAAACAACCAACTTTATAATTTTTTTAACACTATCAAAACACAAGAAAAACTATACATGTTAGGTACCGCTGGATTCATACTGACCTGTAGAATGAAAATAACCGGTCAGTTTTAATGAACAGCGAACGCCGTAAATAAAAAACCCGGAAAACTGTAGCAGAATAGTGTTTTTTTTGCAATTTCAGCCGATTTGGAATTTTTTTCCCGCTTCCCACTACACCATATGCAATAACACATGGTGGCGTTTGAAAGTACAACTTGTCCCGCAAAAAACAAGCCCTCATACAGCTATGTGAACAGAAAAATAAAAAAGTTATGGCTGTATGAAGGCAAGGAGCAAAAAACGAAAACGCAAAACCGAAAAAACCTCCGGTCGTGAAAGGGTTAAACAAGGGTCCTTGATTCTTATGGGAGACATTAATTCTCTGATGTGGCCTTTTTTGGACTCTTCTGCCCCGTGTAAAACGGATCAGCCATCTAAGTTATTTAAATTGACTCAGATGGAAGGCTGGCCGGATGTATGGCGGTTAAGACACGCTGATGAACGGGATTATAGCTTCTTCTCACATGCTCACAAGACATATTCCAGGACAGACCTTTTCTTGTCAGATAGTAATACTCTGCAAAAGATCACAACAGTGGAGATAGGGCACATTTCCTGGTCCGACCATGCCCCTATTCATGCTACGGTTTCTGAATGCTATAATTCGCCACCCAGAACACCCTGTAGAATAAATGGTTGTATTCTGCATTCGACAAAATATTTGCCCTCCTCTACGGCTATTCTCAAGGAGTTTTTCATGTTCAATGACACTGCTGATGTGAACGTCACATGAATTTGGTGTGCTCATAAGGCATTTATAAGGGGTAACTGGAGATACAATTGACTAGCTCCATCATCCAGCTAAGCAATTTGAACAAACACACTTTTTGTCTGCTTAGGGCACAGGAGTTAAAAGATTTGCACCACAGATTACATATGCTCAATCTCTCTAGGTATGATTTGTCCCTACGTAGGCTTAAAAGCCAGTACTATGGACATGATGGCAAATCGGGTTCCCTATTAGCGTCTAGATTGAAGGCCAAACAAGCAAAAATGAAAACCCCTTATCTGTATGATTCCCAAGGGCATAAAATATTTGATCCTCAACAAATAGCTGATTCAATAGCTTCTTTTTACTCCAACCCTCACACTTATCAACCTACAACAGAAGAGATTTCTCGGTTTTTAGACTCCCTGTCCATGCCGAAACTCAATGAACACCAGCTACAGGACCTACTCTTAGATTTCACAGAAGAAGAGATACGCACTACCATTAAATCCCTTAAATCTAACAAAGCCCCTGGGCCTGACGGCCTCACTAAGGATTATTATAAACAGTTTTGTGACCTCCTCATTGCCCCTTTGCATAAGCTCTTTAACCAAGTTAGGGGGACGGGATCATTTCCACCCGAAATGTTAGATGCAACTATTATTACGTTACCTAAACCGGGGAAATCACCATATAAGCCGGAGAATTTTAGACCAATATCCCTCCTTAATACAGATTTACAGATTTATGCTAAAATGCTGGCTACAAGATTGGCAACTTTTCTTCCAGAGTTGGTCCATAAAGACCAAGTGGGGTTCATAAAAGGTAGGCAATCTGTGGATGGCACAAGGAGGTTCATCAATCTGCTGGGAGAGGTGGAGAGAACTCGAGCGCCTTCTCTGCTCCTTTGCCTTGATGCGGAGAAGGCGTTCGATAGGGTTCATTGGGGGCATCTAGAGAGGGTCCTAGACAAATTTGGGATTTTAGGTTCTGCTAAATCTGCTATTATGGCCTTGTACACATCCCCTACTGCTAAGGTGCTAGCATCCGGGTTCATGTCACGTTCCTTTTCCATCATGAACGGTACCAGGCAGGGATGCCCCCTTTCACCTTTAATTTTTACTCTAATAATGGAACCACTGGCAACGTCTATCCGTCATACTCGGCCAATTTCAGGTGTTTTTTTCTGGAAACATAGATCATAAGATAGGGCTCTTCGCTGATGATGTCATCATAGCATTGACCGATCCATTAAACTCCCTCCCGGTTACAGTCGCTGAACTGCAGGAATTCAGTACTATTTCATACTACAAATTGAATGCTAACAAATCAGTTATTTTAAATACGGGGCTTTCATCTTCAGTGGTAGCTTCCTTAACCTCCCTATTTCCATTTAAGTGTGCCTCAGATGGAATATCATATCTGGGAATCACCTTGACTTATCCTGGTAGAGACCTATTTCAGAAAAATGATATACCACTCCTATCTACTATTTCACAAGACATTGCAGAATACTCTGGGGTGGAATTGTCATGGGTGGGTAGAGTGGCCACCATAAAAATGATGATTTTGCCCAAAATACTTTATATCTTTAGGAATATGCCTATACCTCTATCTAAGAAGTATCTCCATCAGTTGCAAAAGCTTCTTATATGTTATGTGTGGAAGAATTCTAGACATAGAGTGGCAGCTAGCACACTTTATAAACCTATAGCCAAGGGAGGGTTCAGCTTTCCTGATCTCGCATTGTATTATCATGCCACCCTTTTGGACCAAATGAGATGTTGGTTTTCTACTATACATGCCTCTAATTGGGTTCCTATAGAACTAGGCATTATGGGCACAACCGATGTCACACAGTTATTAAAAATACCCACTTCTAGTTCTGTTAAGATATTTGGAAATTCGCTTCCCATAAAAGCATGCTTCACTTCTTGGTCAAATATGGTTCATTCTAAACATTTAATCCCTTGGTCACCCTCCCAGCTCCCACTTTCTATTTTAAAATATTTCATCTCTGATATTTCATTTAGAGATTGGACCCAGAAGGGAATTATATCTATTAGCCAAATATGGGAGAATAACAAGCTTTCCCAATTTTCTGTAATTGTACAGAGGTTTCAATTGTCTAATAAGGATTTTTTCAAATATCTTCGCCTTAGATCATTCCTAGATTCTATATCTGGAGTCCAGTCTCTGACTGAAACCCCCTTTGCAAACTATTTTTTTTAATATCAGTGGGACTAAAGGTTTATCTATCATTTATAAACTCCTTTTAGATGTACACTCCTCGGAGCATATAACAGGTCTTGATAGATGGATAACAGATCTTTCTCTAAGCAAAGTATCAGTAAATTGGGGCCAACCTTTTCTTGTACCACAGAAATGTTCTTCTTGTTCCCTTCATATGGAACATAATAAGAAAATGCTATATAGATGGTACATGGCTCCAGAGAGATTGTCTTTGATATATCCGGATGTGTCATCATTATGTTGGAGATGTAACAAAGATATAGGCTCCATGCTACATATCTTCTGGGAGTGTCCTCTGATTATGATACTATGGAAGGAAGTGCATGCTTTTCTACTGGAATTATTGAAAATTTCCATTCCTTTTACCTCAGCATTTTATTTACTTTTTATAGGTCTTGAAGATATTTCGTTTGCTGCCCGTTCTATTATTTTCCATGTACTAACTGCCTCTAGAATTCTTATTGCCAAGCATTGGAGGTCTACAGTTGTCCCTTCACTTTCTGATATTATTCACCGAGTTTGCTTTAATTGTGAGATGGAAGGTAGCCTAGCTTCTTGCAAAGGTAGATATGCAGTGTATTTGAAGGTGTGGTCACTGTGGAAACAAAAATCCCCTTTACTTACTAATTCATAACCTAGCGGGGCTTCCTTTGAGAACTTTAATAAGACTTGGATGAGGGAATAAAGTCCGCACTACACTGTTACCCCTTTTTTGGGCAACTAGTACTCCAGTACTTGGCAATAGATGTAGGCATTACTGCTTCTAGCATATGAACTACACAGATTTGTGAGTGTAATCTCCGTGTGGCCCTGTTTGAGCGGGTCTGGAGGTTTCCTTTGTATGTATGGCGACCTTGTTGGTTTGTTTTGTTTTTGATTTGTTACTTGTTCACTTCAAGGCGACCAAATTGTACAAATGGAAGGAGCCGTTGTATATGGTACAAATAATCCTTTATTGTATGACGAAATATTATATCCAGCCGTTATCTCAGTACTTTTGCTATATTATTTGTACTTATTCTACTGGAATGTCACCTCTTGTTTGTTTGTAATTGTTTTTTTTTTTTGAAAAATACAATAAAAAACAATGTGAGATAAACCCTGTTGATCTCAATCATCTGCAATTCACCATAGAAAGTAAAGCTATTAAAAATGATTGGAGACAAAAAAGGAAACTATAGACCTCTTCAATAATAGAAAGGCTGAGTTTCACTGTGTCGTTCAGGCTGCTCCACTCCAGATATTCACAGGTGCTATCTGTCTACTGAACAGCATGGGGACTTCTGCCTGCTCTGTTTCCAAACTCAAATGATCCAACAGCCTAAGTCTCCCATGGTAGTTAGGATTACAGGCACGCACCACAGCACCCAGCGGAAGATGAGCTCACTTTTTCACTAGAGATGAGCGAACATGCTCGGCCGCTCTTGGTGCTCGTTCGAGCATTAAGGTATTCGCATATGCTCGATACTCGGACGAGCATATCGCGATCCTCGAGGAAATGGCAACTTCCTCTTCCGCCATGTTTGGGCCCTTTTTTCAGCCAATCAACATGCAGGAGAGTCTTTGGTACCTCCTAGCATCACGTGGGGCCCCTACAAGTCGATAGCAGGGATTGGCTGGCCAGATCAGATGACCTGGGAATATAAGAATCTGGTCCCGCGCTGCTCGCGTCAGACGCCGCCTGCATGAGATTAGGGATAGAGCTGCTGTCTGTCAGGGAGAGTGTTAGGGCCTGAATTTAGATGTTGCTTAGGCAGGAATCACCCACAAAGAAACCAACAGCCCTTCTAAGGACTACAAGCACCTTTTTTTTTTTGGTCTCCTCCTGGCTGCTGGCTGGGACTTGTAGTGCAGCTACCGCCATCTTGGCTGCACACTGTACACAGTGACCGGTGGTAGAAGGGACAGCACATGGTCCACACAGACCCAAATGAAATTGCCTAAAGTCCTCTCAGTACTCATTTTTGCTGCTTCTGCTGCTGTACCTTGGCTTGCTGGGATCTGTAGTGCAGTCTAGGGAATATGTTTTTCTCTCATTTCTATACACTACAGTCCAGTGAACAATTATGTAGAGTGCTGTACAGTAGCGTCAGTCTAGGGAATACGTTTT
Organism: Rhinella marina; assembly: GCA_900303285.1. Classification (NCBI taxonomy): domain Eukaryota; kingdom Metazoa; phylum Chordata; class Amphibia; order Anura; family Bufonidae; genus Rhinella; species Rhinella marina. Next base: position 12,192 of record ONZH01012104.1, on the reverse strand, counting down.
TCTCTCATTTCTATACAATACAGTCCAGTGAACAATTATGTAGTGTGCTGTACAGTAGCGTCAGTCTATAAAATACATATTTTCTCTCAGTTATATATACTACAGTCCAGTGAAAAATGTAGTGGTTTGCGGTAAAATAGCCGCCATTTAAAGACTACGTTTTTTTTCTCATTTATACATACTACAGTCCAGTGAACAATTCTGTAGTGTGCTGTACAGCAGCGTCAGTCTATAAAATACGTATTTTCTCAGTTATATGTACTACAGTCCAGTTAAAAATGGAGTGCTTTGCGTTAAATTACCCGCAGTCTAAAAATTCCTTTTTTTCTCTCAGTTATATATACTAAAGTGCAGTGAACAATTCTGTCGTGTGCGGTATAGTAGCCGCACTCTAGTGTTGACACCAACAAGTGACCAAGTTAGTTGAGGTAGCAGGTGAAGCACATAAAATTTTACACTGATACAGCATGGCGGTGATCCCAGAGTGACCAAGTTACACTCAGGTAGTAGGTGAAGCACATAAAATTTTACACTGATACAGCATGGCGGTGATCCCAGAGTGACCAAGTTACACTCAGGTAGCAGGTGAAGCACATAAAATTTTACACTGATACAGCATGGCGGTGACACCACCAATGCCTTGGTCAGACTGAGATTGCAGTCAAATGGCTGTAGGTAAGCCTCCCAAAAATTTGTTTTGGAGTGTCTGAAGTTAACCCTCCTAAAAAATTGTTTTGGAGTGTCTGTAGTTGACCCTCCTGTAAAATAGTTTTTGAGTGCTCCTAAAAAATTTATTGGAGAGAGGGCCTGTAGGTGGCCCTCCGTAAACATTGTTTGTAAAGAGCGCCAGTTGGCCCTCAGAAACATTGCCTGTTGGCTCAGCGTTTGTGTGCGAAGAGGAGGAGGAGAAGATACATAAAGAATCTTCATGTTGAGCTGCTTTCCCCCGGTGGAGATTTGCATTCCAGTAAAATCCAGGCTTTATTCATTTCAATAATCGTCAGCCTGTCAGCGCTGTCAGTTGACAGGCGTGTACAGTACGCTTATCGGTGATGACGCCACCAGCTGCACTAAAGACCCGCTCTGACAACACGCTAGCGGCAGGGCAGGCCAGCACCTCCAAGGCGTACAGCGCCAGTTCGGGCAACGTGTCTAGCTTTGCAACCCAGTAATTGTATGGAGCAGAGTGATCACGCAGGACGTTGGTATGGTCAGCTAGGTACTCCCTCACCATCTTTCTGAACAGCTCCCCCCTACTGGGGGACGGGTGACATAGTCATGCTGGGGTGCCATAAAACTGGCAAAGGCCTTGGAGAGTGTTCCCCTGCCAGTGCTGGACAAGCTGCCTGCTCCCCTCCTCTCCCCCGCTAGTTGGCCCACAGAACTACGTCCTCTGCCGCTAGCGGTGTCAGATGGGAAGGATAGTTTCAGCTTGTCCACCAGGGACTGTTGATATTTATTCACTCTCATACTCCTCTCCTCTACAGGAATGAGAGTGGAAAAGTTCTGCTTGTACCGGGGGTCCAGGAGAGTGAACACCCAGTAATCGGTGTTGTCAAAAATGCGAGGGTCACGGGAAAGGCAGTCTAACATGAAGTCAGCCATGTGCGCAAGAGTCCCAACACGCAAGAATTCCCTTTTCTCAGTAGGCTGACTCTCCATTTCCTCCTCCTCCAACTCCTCCTCTTCAGCCCATACACGCTCAACAGATAAGAAGGAATGAGCATAGGTACCCTCTTCAGTCTCGCCAACAGTCTCATTCTCTTCCTCCTCTTCCTCCTCATCCTCCTCCTCCAATACGCGCTGAGAAACAGACCTGAGGGTGGTCTGGCTATCAAGCAATGTATCTTCTTCCCTCATCTCCTGTGACAAGTGCAAAGCCTCTGACTTCATGCTGAGCAGTGAGTTTTCCAGCAGACAAAACAGCGGGATGGTGACGCTGATAATGGCGGCATCGCCGCTGACCATCTGTGTTGACTCCTCAAAGTTGCTTAACACCTGACAGATATCAGACATCCACGTCCACTCCTCATTGTAGACTTGAAGGAAGCTGACTAACCTGACTACCAGTTCTCGTGGAAGTTGTCATCTGGCAGTCCACAATCGCTCTGCGCTGCTGGTAAACCCTGGCTAACATGTGTAATGTGGAATTCCATTGTGTGGGCACGTCGCACAACAGTCGGTGAGCTGTCAGTTGTAAGCGCCGTTGCACTGCCCTGAGAGTGGCAGCATCTGTGGTTGACCTGCGGAAATGCGCCCAGATGCGTCTCACCTTGGTGAGCAAATCAGACAAATTGGGGTAGGTCTTGAGGAACCGCTGAACCACAAGATTGAACACGTGGGCCAGGCAGGTTTTATATGCAGTGTTTATATGGGTTGTTGTTACTTTGGGAAATAGTATTGGTGTATAATGGCACATGTGTGAGCCTGCCGAGTTGCAGAGCCGCCACCAGGTTACGCCCGTTGTCACACACAACCATGCCTGGTTTGAGTTTCAGCGGCGCCAGCCAAAGATCGGTCTGCGCCGTGATGCCCTGTAACAGCTCTTGGGCGGTGTGCCTCTTGTCACCTAAGCTCAGCAGTTTCAGCGCCGCTTATTGGCGCTTACCCACGGCAGTGTTGCTGCGCCTAGAGCTACCGACTGAAGGCAAATAGAAAGATGACAGCATCCTCTTCTTATGCTGAAAAATGTGCTTTTATTGCATCACAACCTCCAAAACACGTGCAACTTTTCGGCTGCCACTCAGCCTTTGTCAAGGCGCCGTGCTCACAGATTGTATTTGAGAGTAGGAGGAGGAGGGGTTGGAGGAAGAGGCATAATAAGTCTGAGAAACCGTGACCAAGGTAGGTCCCGCAATCCTCGGTGTGGGCAGTACATGAGCGGCCCCAGGGTCAGACTCGGTCTCAGCCTCCACCAAGTTAACCCAATCTGCCAATCTTGTCCACGTGTCCGTGGTTAGGTGGACCTTCTCAGTAACCGCGTTGGTCAGGGCACGGCTGATGTTCTCTGACATGTGCTGGTGTAGGGCTGGGACGCCACATCGGGAAAAATAGTGGGTGACCAAGTACCGAGGGACAGCCAACCCCATCAGGTTGTGGAAAGCCTCAGTCTCTACCATTCTATAGCGCAGCATCTCCAGGCTCAGCAGTTTGAAAATGTGGACGTTTAGGGCTTGTGCATGTGGGTGGGTGGAATTGTATTTGCGTTTGCGCTTGCGCTCCAATATCTGATGCAAAGACAGCTGAAGGCTGCGCTGGGACACATTGGTGTAGGGTGTGGAGGATCGTGGAGGTGAAGGGGTGGTTGTAGGGCGGGAGGCGCTCGTGCCAGGGTCCTGGGCGGGGAGTTGACTCGCCGAGCCAGCATGTGACACAGGGGAAGGAGCAGTGGTGTGATCCGCAGGAGGTGAACGGCCTTGGTTCCATTGAGTCGTGTGTTTAGCACTCATATGCCTGCGCATGCTGGTAGTGGTTAGGCTCGTAGTGGTGGCTCCCCTGCTGATCCTGGTGTGGCACAGGTTGCACACTACAGTCCGTCGGTCATCCTCACTTTCTTTAAAGAACCCCCAGACTTGCGAACATCTAGGCCTCGGCACGGGAGCTTCACTCCGTGAAACAGTTGCTGATCTACTTGCTCTGACCCTGCTTCTCCCTCTGGCCACTCACTGCCTCTTCCAACCTGTTCTGGTGCTGCACTTGCCTCCTCCTCAGAAGCACTGTCTTGACTAGGCTTACCAACCCAGCTCGGGTCAGTCACCTCATCATCCACCTGCTCTTCCTCCGATTCCTCACTCTGCTGCCCCCTGGGACTTACTGCCCTGACAACAACGTCAATGTCTGACAACCGTGTCTCATCATCATCCGACACCTCTTGACGCACACTCTCATCACCCACAGACTGCGAAAGTTTTAAATTTTGGGCATCAGGACAGAACAACTGCTCAGGTTGCTGTTGAGCAGTGGTTTGTGTCTCTGGGTAGGGTCCTGAAAAGACTTCCTGTGAGTTTGCCGGATCTGAATCCATATTTTCCATGGGGGGGGCAGGCTGGGGGGAAGGAGGTTGAGCTGGAGGAGCCAGAGGTCAACTCCCTTGGCTAAAGTGGGTGTACTGTGTGGAAGACAGGGTGGTGGATAAATTACTGGACACATTATCCGCTATCAACGTCATCACCTCTTCGCACTGTTGTGGTTTTAATAGTGGTGTACCAAGTGACCTTGTAAGTTGCGAGATGAAGCTAAGGAGCGAAACTCTGCGGCGTTCCACTGCTCCCTCATCAGTAGGTACTGTGTCACCCTGCCCAGGACCACGGCCTCTGACCCCCTACATCACTTGGACGCCCACGTCCTCGAACCTTAGCCCTTGGGTTCAACATTTTGTGTAATCACTAAACTGTCGAATTAATATCTGAGGCCACAAACGTACTCTCTAGACTGCGGATAGTGTACCACACACCACAGAATTTTTCACTGGACTGTATTAAATGTATCTGAGGGAAAAAATGTATTCTCTAGACTGCCGCTAGTATAACGCACACCACACAATCTTTCACTGCACTGTAGGATATATGAATGAGAGAAAAAAATGTATATTTTCTAGACTCCGGCTAGTGTGCAGCACATGACAGAATTTGTACTGCACTGTAGGATATATAACTGAGAGAAAAAATGTATACCCTAGACTGACGCTACTGTACAGCACACGACATAATTGTTCACTGGACTGTAATATATATAACTGAGAGAAAAAACGTATTCCCTAGACTGCACTACAGATCCCAGCAAGCCAAGGTACAGCAGCAGCAAAAATGAGTACTGAGAGGACTTTGGGCAATTTCTTTTGGGTCTGTGTGGACCACATGCTGTCCTTTCTGCCACCAGTCGCTGTGCACAGCGTGCATCCAAGATGGCGGTAGCTGCACTACAAGTCCCAGCCAGCAGCCAGGAGGAGACCAAAAAAAAAGGTGCTTGTAGCCCTTAGAAGGGCTGTTGGGTTCTTTGTGGGTGATTCCTGCCTATCCAAAATCTAAATTCAGGCCCTAACACTCTCCCTGACAGACAGCAGCTCTATCCCTAATCTCATGCAGGCGGCGTCTGACGTTCACTGCCATTCCGTGTCAGGGTATAATTTTAAGTGCTTCACCTGCTACCTCAGTCTCACTTGGTCACTCTGGGTTCACCGCCATGCTGTGTCAGGGTAAATTTTTGGGTGGCTCACCTGCTACCTCAATCTAACTTGGTCACCAAGCTGTCACCACGCTGTGTCAGGCTTATGCCTGCGTCGTGGGGCGGGGGATAGCACAGCAGTGCCAGCATGGGCAGTGGTGTCACCCGCAGGCGGTGATGGACCTTCGTTGCACCTAGTTGGGTGCTTTACTAACATGTGATGGGCATGTGCCTTGCCCATCTTGGTCTGGGTCAGCACAATTGTCTTGAGGGTCACCACCAGGCTGTTGCCCAGAATCTGGCATAATGGTACGATTAGGCAGCCTCAGAGGCATCCATGCATGCTGCCCCTGCTGTTTCCTGTCCATTTCCGTGGTGTTTCCATCATTTTCTGAGGTTTCCAGGTTTTCACGCAACCTTCCCTATGCAGAGCCCCGGTCCTCTGCAAAAAATGCTCGACTCTCCCATTGACTTCAATTGGGTTCGTTATTCGAAACGAGCACCCGAGCATCCGGAAAAATTTGACTCGAATAAGAGCACCCGAGCATTTTAGTGCTCGCTCATCTCTATTTTTCACCTAAATAATCAACAGACTGATCAATCCAAAGGATAACTTATGGGCAGCACATCTGAGTCATGTTTTTGGACATATACCTTACAGATTGATAATTTGCTGAGGTTTGCATTTTTCAAATTTTGTCTAAAACATTGTACTGACTGATGAAAGACGTTAATATTTGCCTTTTGTCCTTGTGGCGTACTGTATTTCTTTTCTATGTTCTTCTATCTTCTATCTTCATTTTATCGTTGTACATTTTTAAAAACTTGTTTAAAGAGTGTTGATCTCAATCATCTGCAATTCACCATAGAAAGTAAAGCTATTTAAAATGATTAGAGACAAAAAGGAAACTATAGACCTCTTCAATAATAGAAAGGCTGAGTTTCACTGTGTCGTTCAGGCTGCTCCACTCCAGATATTCACAGGTGCTATCTGTCTACTGAACAGCATGGGGACTTCTGCCTGCTCTGTTTCCAACCTGGGCCAGTGCACCCCTCCTTAGCCAACCTGGTGGCTCTGAGTTCCCACAGAGTCACCATATTGATGCTGAGCATAGCACAGACACCTGATCCACATAGCACAGAATGGATCAGAACTCCCAAACTCAAATGATCCAACAGCCTAAACCTCCCATGGTAGTTAGGATTACAGGCACACACCACAGCACCCGGCAGAAGATGATCTTACTTTTTCACTTAAAGAATCAACAGACTGATCAATCCAAAGGAAAACTTATGGGCAGCACATCTGAGTCATGTGGTGAAGATATACCTTCCAGACTGGTATTTTGGAGAAGGATATGGTTGACCATTGCTGTACGCTTCCACAAACTTGTTTAAAGACTGTTGATCTCAATCATCTACAATTCACCCTAGAGAAAAACGCAGTTTAAAAATATTGTGAAGAGAAAAAAAATTATATTTCTCTATGCTGCAATAAAAAGTGCTGAGTTTTACTAACTGATGTCATTCCAGTTATACATAGGGTTTAGCGGTGAACTAAACAGAATAGGGACTTTGGTCTGCTCCATTTCCAACATGATGTACAAGTGTCTGAGTCCCCCAAAAGTCTCCGTGTGGATGCTGAGCATAGTTCAGATATATAAAGCACACACCACAGGGTGGAACAAAACTTCTAAACAAAAGCAATCCATTAATCTAGGCCTATTATTGTAGCTAGAACTGTAGGCCGAGGCCACAACACCCAGAAGAAGTTGGGCTGATTGTTTCATTTACAAAAATTAACAGACTGATAAATCCAAAAGAACAAGACTGCTGGGACAGTTAGCTCACACACCTTTTTTAACCTTTCGCATCTGGGAATTTATGAACAAAAAACACTTGAAACACGTGTTGGGTGAGGATCGGTGACAGCTTTTATTGGTAAACAACTTTAAAACCTTTTATCTAATCAGCAAAATTAACTTCAGGATGTGGAAGCGTTATGCGCGCAGCACTCCCTGCGGTGCAAGTCAGCTTTCCACTCCTTTCCAATTCCTCACCGACCTCCACTAAGGAGCCCGTGTACTCCTACACGGCGCTCCGACCCCCACCCAACAAAAACAAGGCCTGCTCAACCCCGTCTTGAAGGCCCAAAAGGAAGATATCAAGGCCAATAGCATTTAAATGCACCCCGTCTGACCGCATAAGGCTCAGGTTGTCACTCTCCAACTGTCTGTGTCTGACCACCACCCCCGCCCGAGAACGCACGAAACGTGCAATACGCGCGTTGACCGTGCGGCGTGCCCTCTGTATGGCCTGAGCGTCCCTAGCACCCTGCCACGTTACCCTGGGGATGATTTCCGACCAGACAACTACTACTTCATTAAAAAAGGTCGGAATACGATCCAGGTCTGCCTTAATTAACGTAATCAACTCCGCCACCTTAAGTATGCACAAGTCATTATCGCCGGCGTGGAGGACCAACACCAACGGAGTTGCTACTACTCTCCTGAGCTCTACAGCCTCCGGAAGGACCTGTGACCAACGTAAGCCTCTAACTCCTCGCCACATAACTTGGACATTACAAAAACCTAGGCAGCGACCTCCAGGGCGATACTCTGACCGCTGACCTGCCCAAAAGATGTAAGAATGTCCCAAGAAGCAGACCGTCGGCTGAGAGGGACCTTAAAAAGATCAAACCATTAGATGCGGGCGCACATACGTGGCAAAGCATGCCAAACGCCACCGTCCTATCCTCTGAACCTCTGCATCCGCCATGCCAGCTCTAGCCGCCTCCGTCGCTGCGCCAATGCGAAAAGAGTGAGTGCCAAAGTCTAGAGGCTGTAGCTGCAGGTTAGTTAAACCGCGCCGAAACATTGACAAGAACTGATAGCGCGTGAGAGGTGATCCGTCCGCATGGATAAAAAAGGGTTGGCCAGGGGGTCTGATGGACAGGAAGTCACGGACCGCCGCGTAAGGGCAGGTTGAACCGTCTACTTTATATAATGGTAACCAGGTGCCTCGCGCGAGGGGGTCGGTTTTTGAGCATCTAACGCAAACTCTCAAAGCAGAGGAGGATAAAACTACATCCTCTAACATCAAACCACCCTGCTTTGTACGCGACTGCGAGGTTAGTTCGCCGATGCACAACGCAGCAAAAAATGCCAAGCAAAACGCGGCTCGGAATAACGAGGCCTCGTATGCCGACAAGCATATGGACGGCAAAATGTCACAAAGGCGCGTGAGCAAGGAGTAAGATACCGGTCGCCTGCGCTCGCTCCGGACATATTCCTTACGCAACCCTTTCAGGGCTTGCTGGACGCCAAAATGCCGCGTAACGTCTGGCCAACCTTGGAGCTTCAGGTTAAAACTAACGCCTGCAAGACGCCGCTGCGCCACTATTGCGGATACCTTTTTACCTCGCAACCATAACATGTATGAAATGGTAATCTGCAATGCCATCTGGGGCGATGGGGCAAGCTGCTCCGCATCAGCTACTGTACACCACTCAGCCCATGCTTTACCATGTCCGGACCACGTAGCTGGAGTGACGGACCCTCTCACCAAGGGCATCAATCGATGAACACCAGGTTCCACAGGAACAGTGGACAGTAATGACCTTCCGACTCCGCCTCCGGCAAGCTGGCTCGAAACCCTTGCCAATGGAACCGAGAAAGAGCATCAGCGGCTGTGTTTGATGAACCAGGCACATGGCGCGCTCGGAACCACATGTTGAGCTCCAGACAACGCAACACCAACTGACGGAGCAATGCTAGAACGGGGGGGGGGGGGAGGACGACGTCAACTTATTAATACCGTACACTATGGACAGGTTATCCGTCCAAAAACAAACCTTCTTGTTCTGTAATTCTTTACCCCAGACATGACAGGCCACCACAATTGGAAAGAGTTCCAATAGTGCAATATTTGAGCACAAACCCGCCGCCCGCCAGGATTCCGGCCATTGCTCTGCACACCACTTGTTACCTAAAATCGCTTTGAAACCCGTGCTACCTGCCGCATCTGTGAATAACGATAGCTCTAAGGATGACACCTCCTGGCTCTGGTAGCAGATGTGGCTGTTGTACTGAGCCAGGAATTTTTGCCAAACTCTCAAGTCCGCCTTAAAGGGTTTAGTGAGGCGGACGTGGTGGTCCGGGCGCTTTACCCCGCACATTGCTAGGGATAATTTGCGGGAAAAAACTCTGCCTATCGGCATAATGCGGCACGCATATACTAGTAGGCCCAATAAACACTGCATCTGCCGAAGGGTGACCGATTTCACTGAACAGAATCCTTGAATCAACTCCGACAATTTAGTCAACTTGTCTTCCGGTAAACGGAAGACCATTTCAGTGGTGTCAATCTCGATACCCAAAAATGTAAGGCACGTGACTGGACCAACTGTCTTGTCCTCAGAGAGTGGGACACCAAAACGCAACATGAAAAAACGAAAAGTGTCTAGTAAAAACTGACAACACTGCGAATTAGCTGGGGCAATGAACAGGAAGTCATCTAAGTAATGAATTATCGAATTAGAACCTGTTTCACAACGTACCACCCACTCGAGGAAGGTGCTAAATAGCTCGAAAAAATGGCACGAGATGGAACAGCCCATTGGCAGGCAAGTATCGTAAAAATAATGATCGTCCTTCATACATCCCAACAGGTGGTAGCAGTCAGGGTGTACCGGGAGGAGTCGGAAAGCCGCCTCAATGTCCGATTTGGCTAACAATGCACCTTTGCCTGCCAATCTCACTAACGCCACCGCTCGGTCAAAGGGTACGTAGGAAACAGAGGCGTCTTCCTTAGGAATGCCATCATTCACCGATCCACCCTTGGGAAAGGATAGATGATGGATAAGGCGGAATTTTCCTGGCTCCTGCTTGGGGATGACTCCTAGCGGGGAAACTCTGAGGTTAGAAAACGGGGGGGACGTATATGGACCCATTATTCTACCTAGCTCTACCTCCTTATACATCTTCTGCCTCAACACATCAGGATTATCTCTGGCCAACTTTAAGTTAGGGGCATAATAAGGGTAACGGCTAAACGTAAAGGGAATGAAAAACCCAAACGTAAATCCCCCCCGCAATTGCGCAGCAGCCTGCCTATTGGGGTACCTGTCGAGCCAGCAGGACATCCTGTCCACGCTCACAGGCGTCTTTCCCACTAGGGGACGCTGCGGCTTTAGCCCCTGCTGTGCTTCGAGAGCACCGCACCGCTGCGTGGGTACCTCCACAAATTGAGCACTCATGCTTGTATTTGCACAGTGCGTAAAATTTACAATGCCCTTCATTGAAGAGCCATCAGGCTCCAGGTCTGCGCACGGCCACTGGTCCTTGAGCTGTACTGGGCGCACCAGCGGCCATGGCGGGAAAGGGGTACGATTTCTGAGCCATCATTAAGTGAATCCACAGGTCAGTGGCTTTAACGCCCCAACCAATCTCAGGGTTGAGGGCTAAACGGCGGTGGAATTCCTCATCGTACCGCCACCAAGCTGAACCCCCATGCGCTTTAAACGCTCCATAAATGGAGTCCATGTAGACGAAGAGGTCGGGCGACCTCTCAGGGTGCATTAATGACATGACATACCCTAACACCGCAAATGCCTGTAACAAGTTGCCAATTGTTCTAGCTACCTTGGGCCTGCGATCAATCAGCCGCTCCGCATTGGGTTTTCTCTCTTTGTCCACCGTATGCTGATCAATGGATATCAATGACCAAATATCAACATACTGGTTGGCCCAAATCTTATTCCTGATGTCCTCTTCTAAATGAGCTCCCAATGGGCTTATACCGCAAAATATAGACTCTTTATGGTTGCCCGCCCTGATCTGCGGCTTAGCCGGAGGGGGCGGGGCCGGGATAGGGGCAGGGGATTCTAGCTGTGATAACAATGCCCTAAGGGCAGGTACAAATGCAGAACCAACTGACGTATTACCCCCTCCCCAGGCCCCCGTAAAATTGAACTCACCAGTCGACGACTCTGGAGCTGCAGGGTTAGGCGCAGGAGGAAAACTCACAGAGACAAAAGGATAAAAAACATCCTGCATGATGTGATAATGACTGCGGATGTCAGTGGCTATACATATCAAAGTAAATCACAGAAAAGGGGGTTCTAGTGCACAAAAATGGATGCAAACAATATATACTGTATAAACTAAGACCTCATTCTGATATGATAAAATCTGAGACTCTTAGCCAATATATTTTGATCAAAACACATCTGTGCCCACCTACCCAGCGTCACGGTGGTCTTAGGCGCAGGAGGATTCACGTCGGGAACCGCGCTGGCTGTGTGTGCCCCGCGGGACAACCTACTGGACGCATGTGTGTGCTCGCGACGACTGCGAGGGAGGGATCGGCTGGATCCAGAACCACAGGACAACCTCTCTGATGAGGAAGGGGAACGCCACCTGGATTACCTTGAACGCGCCGATTTGCAACTACGTCTGGAACTTCTAGAAGCATGTAGTGAACAACGATGCCTAGCAGATGCCAACCTGCGCGGATGATGGCGGTCGGATACAGCAGGTGACCTGGATCTAGATCGAGGGTGCGGCCGGTGAAAAGCGCGTTCCTCATTAGGCATGTTAGCTAAGGCGCTTGTAGCAGATGTTGTCTGCTGAATGACACCTGGAGCAGGTTGACTTATAGCCAGGGGTAATGGTGTCACCTGAGGACCAGTAATGCTCATAGGCCCTTGAATTGAGGGCATGGGTTGTGGGACCCCAGCCTCAACAGGGGGAGTTGGCACTGTAGCAGGCAGGGTAGAGCGCTGCAGAACAGCAGATTGAGCACTGTCCTCAGCTGAGGAATGGACAGATGCGCTGTTTCCCATGTTATGAGGTGCAGGGGAAAAGGGTCATAGCGCGGGAAGCGAAGCGCTGCGATCCCGTACAGGAGGAAACGAGGAGGAGATAGGGGGCGTGGCTACACTACGCGGCGCTGGCCGCGCCGAGGAAGGACCATGCATCACATGGCGGCGCCCCCTGGCATTAACTACCGGGTGCTCGACCGCCGCGC
>ONZH01012103.1:0-25226 GCA_900303285.1 Rhinella marina | reverse complement strand
AGAGTTAATCAATTGAGTAACAGCGCGCCAAAATCCCTCCAGAGCCCGAGCACGACCACAGCATGTGTAGCATCCCTGTGTTATTGTCACCGCATCGCGGACATTTAGAATCAGGCCGAAGCCCTATCTCACATAGAAATTTAGGGGTTCTATACACCCGGTGTATGACGTATAACTGCGACAGCCTATGGGCCTCACTGAGTGAGAGCTGCGGGGTTCTGGTCAGTATGTCCTGCCAGTGATTCTCCTCCAGAGGTCCGACCTCCGCCTCCCATCTCTCCCTGCTTCTCACCGGATAATCTCGCAAGGCCAGATCTAACAGAGCCTGATAGAGCAGGGAGATAATTCCCGAGGAGGAACGTCTCCGTTCTATAAGAGCTATGATCTTATTCTGTTGTATGGTGCATGTCAGGCCGCCGTCGTGGTCAGCCCGGAAGGCATGGCGCAACTGCAGGTACCTATAGAAGTCAGACGCCGGCAACTCGAAGTCCGCCTGGAGTCTTTCATACGTTTTCAACATATTATCATCCAGAAGTTGGTGAATTCTAACGATGGCCCTACGACGCCAGCCACTCATGTCCTGCAGAGACCTGACTTGTGGCAACCTCTGGGAGTCCCATATAGGGGAATACTGTGTGACACCTGTTATACCCTGCAGATCTCTCACCTTCCACCACGTCTTATGTAATAGGAGCAGTGTGGGCAACCCCTGACCTGACACCTTAAGCTTGTCAGCCTCCAGTGCTTCATAGATGTTATCTACCGACAAGTATCTACACAGTAATGTAGCTTGAGGGTCCCCCTGTCCCTCCTCACATCCCCGTATGTGCTGGAGCTGAGCGGATAAATAATAAACCCAGGGATTCGGAAGAGCCAGACCCCCATCCGTCTTACTCCTCTGCAGTGTCTCCAGACGCAGCCGGACCGGACGCCCCCGCCAAATGAGTTCCCTGAACAGCCTATTAACGGAGTGGAATAACCTAAGGGGCAGCCACACAGGAGAGTTGTGCAGCAGGTAGAGCAGCTGCGGCATCCAGATCATCTTAATGAGATTAACCCGTCCCACGACCGACAGCGGCAGCTTAGACCAGGCATGAGACTTCTGCTTAAACCTACCTAAAAGAGGGGACAGGTTCAGTTTCTCATACTCCGTGAGCTTCCTGGAGACCACCACCCCTAAATACTTAAACTCACTCACCACCTGCAACCCCGTCTGTGTATAGACCTCACATCCATCTACTCTATCCAGGGGGAGAAGGGATGATTTACTCCAATTTATAACCAGACCGGAGTAACGGCCAAAGGTACTGATGACGTCCATAACTACCGGAAGGGAAGTCCTCGCCTCAGCTAAAAACAACAGGGCGTCATCCGCGTACAAGGCAATCTTCTCCTGGGACCCCCCTCGCCTAAATCCTATAATCCGCTCGTGACCCCTAATAATGGCCGCTAACGGCTCAATGGCAAGAGCAAACAATAAGGGGGAGAGCGGGCAGCCCTGATGTGTGCCTCTATACAGTGAAAAGCTATCAGACAAGCAGCCGCTCACCCGCACCCTCGCTGTAGGCCTACCATAGAGCAACTTGACCCACGATATAAATCGGTCCCCTAGTCCAAACTTCTCCAACACCCCCCAGAGATACTCCCACTCAACACTATCAAACGCCTTGGCGGCGTCCAGGGAGCAGATGACCCTGTCCCCGGGATTATCTACTGGGAGTTGCATATTGAGGTAAAGGCGTCTAATATTAATGGCCGTAGACCTGTCAGGTAAAAATCCTGACTGGTCCTCGTGGATAAGGGGGGAGACAACCTTAGAGAGGCGCATGGCCAGGACCTTCGCTAATACCTTAATGTCTGTAGGCAACAAAGATATGGGCCGATAGGAGTCTGGGAGGAGGGGGTCCTTACCCGGTTTAGGCAGGACAATGATAATGGCTTCCTGCATAGACACTGGGAGTGACCCTGTCTCAGAGGCTTCCTGATAAACTGTCAGCAGCTGAGGCAGCAGAACATCTCCAAACCCATCAGCACCGGGAGCCTTATTATTAGCCATACAGGACACTGCTGCCTCTATCTCCAACAGCTGTAGTGGACCATTGAGATATTCCCTGTCAGCATCCGACAGCACAGGTAGAGATATTCCCTGTATATAGGACAGTACCTCATCTCTACTGCAGGCCAGCCGGGACCGATACAGATCAGCATAGTAGGCACCAAAGGCAGAAACTATCGATGGAGTGTCTAAAACCTCTACACCATCCGACCCCCTCAAAACAGAAACATATGCCGATGCTGATTGTGCCCTGGCCAACAGGGCTAGCAGGTGACCCGCCTTCTCCCCCTCATCATAGTATTTCTGTCTCTGGAAGGATTGTTTAGTACGGGCCGCTTCCACTACGTGCGAATTATACGCATCCTGAGCCTCCTTCCATACAGACAGAGATACCTGGTCTCCCCTCTCCACATAACTCGCCTCCGTCACCTCCATCCTGTCTCTAAGGAACTCCCCGAATTGCCTACTTTTGAGTTTGGCCCTACTAACTCCTTGTATGAGTGCCCCCTGAAGGCAAGCCTTCATAGCATCCCACACCACCCCACTGGCTGCAGAACCAACATTCAGACTGAAATACTCCTGTACTGAATTACTGATATATGGACAGTCAATTACCTGCAGCCAGAAGGAGTTAAACATCCATAACCGTCCCGAAGGAGGCATCACAGGGGAAGACGACAGCCTCAAGAATAGAGGAGAATGGTCTGACAAAGCCCTAGGCAAATACCTCACCTCCGTCACCTGTCTGCTCACAAACTCCGTCCCCAGGGCCAAATCTATACGGGACAAGGCCTCGTGCGAACTAGTATAGCAAGAAAACTGGCGCACTGTGGGATTACGGACACGCCACATATCTATCAAGGACAGTTCCTCCAACATTCTACCAAAGGTGGACACAGGGCTACTAGCGTCCGACTGCCTCTCCCCATAACGATCCCAGTAGGGATGTATAGTATTATTGAAGTCTCCCACTATAATAATAGGTACCTCAGGATGGTCATTAATAAACGCTAAGGCCCCCTGTAACGCCTCGCTACTGTAAGGTGGGGGTACATACATCGAGACTAGCAGGTACTCCTGGGTAAAGATTGTGCAGTGTAGGCAGATAAAACGACCCTCAGTGTCCACGCCAGAGGAGTGCATCTGGAAGGGAATAGCTTTATGTACCAGGATGCTGACCCCCCTAGAGTGACTGGACAGTGTGGAGTGATAGGCCTGGCTCATCCACGATCTGTGGAACGCACGCGCTCCCTCTTCTGTGAAGTGCGTCTCCTGCAGACACACTATAGCAGGGAAATGGGGGCGGAGGTAATCCAGCACGGCAAAACGCTTCGCCGGATCACCCAGGCCGCGCACATTCCAACTCACCACATTAAATACATTAGCCATAGTGAGACCTGAGAAATACAAGTCGACTGAGGACGGGGCAGAGTACGCACGTCCCGAGTAGACATGGCCACATGATGACATATTGCACATACTGAAACAGAGAAATACAAGTCGACTGAGGACGGGGCAGGGCATGCACCTCCTGAGTAGACACGGCTACGTGGTGACATAATGCACATATTAAGACATTCGGGATACGAGACGACTGAGGACTAAACAGGACACGCATGTCCTGAGCAGACACCACCACATGGTGGCATACTGCACATGGCGAGACATTATAGGTACAAATCGGCCGAGGACGGGGCAGGGCATGCACGTCCCCAATAGACATGGCGACACAATACACATACCTAGAATAGGTGCGACACATAGACTGCACCATACGGGACAAAACCAAAAAATACCCCTGGAAAAAAAGAAAAAAAACTGTGCAAAAAAACAAAAACAAAATTCCTAGCCCGCATAACCGCCTGCAGCAGGCCGAGGCACCAGTCCTCCTGTAAACGGGATGTGAACGACAACAAACAGGTCATGTCATTTAGGCGAGACCACTGCCCGCAATAAAGAAAGGATACTGATGCTCCGTGGGCAGTCCATCAGCTGAACTTCAAAAGGGACGACGTCCCCAACAGGCACTCAGTAAAAACCGAGGGTGCAGACTTGTTACAGATGGAAGGTCTTCATCTCTCCTCCTGACGCAGTTGCCGCTCGTGTTGGTCAATCCAGTCCGCCGCATCTCTCGGTGCAGTGAAGAAGTGCACGGATCCTAAGGCTGCCACACGCAGTCGTGCCGGGTAGAACATAGAATAAGACACTTGCAAAGATCGAAGTCGCCGCTTGACATCCACAAATTGGCTCCTCTTCTTCTGGACCTCTGAAGAAAAGTCCTGAAAGAATGCAATTCTCTGCCCGTTAAGCGTAATATCAGGGCGATTTCTGGCCGCTCGCAGGATGGCGTCCCAGTCTCTATAGTGAAGCAGTTTAATCAGGACAGGACGCGGGGGTGCCCCTGGCGGTAACGGTCTGGTAGGGACCCGATGCGCCCGTTCCACAGCATACAATGGGGACAGCACATCCGCTCCAAACACCTCCTTCAGCCAATTCTCAAAATAGGACGTAGGATCCTGTCCTTCCACCTTTTCAGGAATCCCTAGAAGTCGCACATTGTTACGTCTGAGGCGGTTTTCTAGGTCGTCTGCTTTGGCGATCAGTGCAGAGATCTGTTGCTCATGGATACGGGACGTTCTGGTTAGAGGAGGTAGTTTGTCCTCCACCTCGCTGACCCGGCTTTCCACCTCCACCATCCTTTCATTAACTTTCTGCAAATCATGCCGTATAAAGGAGACCTCCTGTTTCAGGGACCCCATCTGCTGCTGTAAAGCTGTCAGCGCCACTCCACACTGTGTGACAGCTCTGAATACATCTGTCAATGTGGGCTCTTCACTCTGGGACACTGGCATGTCCCTCTCCACCATGATGGCCTCCTCTGCCCCTGCTAGTGTGCTCCCCACGTCTCCTGCTCCTCCTGCAGCCTCTTCTCCCTTCTCCCGACTCCTCTTGAGGCAGCTCCCCCTCCCTATGTAGTACAGGCATCTCCTGCATTCTCCTTGAAGCTCTGACTGCCTCCGGCGCTCTCACCGCCGCCTGTGAACTCCCCGCTCTGCCGGTCTTGTTCAGCGCAGAGAGCGGGCCGGCGCCATCTTGGACACCACGCTCCGCACCTCCCGGCGCCTCTTTGCTCTTTTTCGCCGCTCCCCCGGGCATGTCTGTACTGCAGTTCACGTCCGGCAGGTAGGGGAACACTCCAGACACCACCCGATCCCAATATATCGCCTTTTGCCACCCACGGAGCAGGATTATGGGCACAAACAGCGAGAGCTCTCGCTCAGTGCTGCCGCTTCACATGGCGTCAGGCCACGCCCCCCCCATTTCTGATATTTAAGGACTCTATACTGACAGGGAGTGTTCCACAGGATTGGCGCATAGCAAATGTGGTGCCAATAGTCAAAAAGGGTCCAAAAACAGAGCACGGGAACTATAGGCCGGTAAGTCTAACATCTGTCGTGGGTAAACTGTATATAAAATGAAAATGCTTGGCCTGGGAGAAAATGTCTGTATGTGGGTAAGTAACTGGCTCAGTGATAGAAAACAGAGGGTGGTTATTAACGGTACATACTCAGATTGGGTCACTGTCACTAGTGGGGTACCACAGGGGTCAGTACTGGAGGGGTCACTGTCACTAGTGGGGCACCACAGGGGCCAGTATTGGGCCCTATTCTCTTCAATATATTTATTAATGATCTTGTAGAAGGCTTGCACAGTAAAATATCAATTTTAGCAGATTACACTAAACTGTGTAAAGTAAATAACACAGAAGAGGACAGTATACTGTATATATACTACAGAGGACAGTATATTGTATATATATATACTACAGAGGACAGTATACTGTATATATACTACAGAGGACAGTATACTGTATATATACTACAGAAGACAGTATAGTGTATATATACTACAGTGGACAGTATACTGTATATACACTACAGAGGACAGTATAGTGTGTGTATATATATGTATACACCACAGAGGACAGTACACTGTATATATACTACAGAGGACAGTATACTGTATATATACTACAGTGGACAGTATACTGTATATACACTACAGAGGACAGTATAGTGTGTGTGTATATATATACACCACAGAGGACAGTACACTGTATATATACTACAGAGGACAGTACACTGTATATATACTACAGAGGACAGTATACTGTATATATACTACATTGGACAGTATACTGTATTACTGTATATATACTACAGAGGACAGTATAGTGTATATATACTAGAGAGGACAGTACACTGTATATATACTACAGAGGACAGTATACTGTATATATACTACAGTGGACAGTATACTGTATTACTGTATATATACTACAGAGGACAGTATAGTGTATATATACTAGAGAGGACAGTATACTGTATATATACTACAGAGGACAGTACACTGCTACAGATGGATCTGGATAGACTGGAGGCTTGGGCAGAGAAGTGGCAGATGAGGTTTAACACTGACAAATGTAAGGTTATGCATATGGGAAGGAATAATGCAAGTCACCAGTACATACTGAATGGTAAAATATTAGGTAACTCTGACATGGAAAAGGACCTAGGAATTTTAATGAACAGCAAACTAAGCTGTAGAAACCAGTGTCAGACAGCTGCTGCCAAGGCCAATAAGATAATGGGTTGCATCAAAAGAGGCATAGATGCCCGTGATGAGAACATAGTCCTGCCACTTTACACATCACTAGTCAGACCACACATGGAGGACTGTGTACAGTTCTGGGCTCCTGTGAACAAGGCAGACATAGCAGAGCTGGAGAGGGTTCAGAGGAGGGCAACTAAAGTCATAACTGGAATGGGTGGACTACAGGACCCAGAAAGATTATCAAAATTAGGGACGACTGAGGGGAGATCTAATAACTATGTATAAATATATCAGGGGTCAGTACAGAGATCTCTCCCATCATCTATTTATCTCCAGGACTGTGACTGTGACGAGGGGACATCCTCTGTGTCTGGAGGAAAGAAGGCTTGTACACATAGGGTTAGGATAAACATAGAAAAGGATTCTTTACGGTAAGAACAGTGAGACTATGGACTCTTTACGGTAAGAGCGGTGAGACTATGGACTCTTTACTGTAAGAGCAGTGAGACTATGGACTCTTTACTGTAAGAGCAGTGAGACTTTGGACTCTTTACTGTAAGAGCAGTGAGACTATGGACTCTTTACTGTAAGAGCAGTGAGACTATGGACTCTTTACTGTAAGAGCAGTGAGACTATGGACTCTTTACTGTAAGAGCAGTGAGACTATGGACTCTTTACTTTACTGTAAGAGCAGTGAGACTATGGACTCTTTACGGTAAGAGCAGTGAGACTATGGACTCTTTACTGTAAGAGCAGTGAGACTATGGACTCTTTACTGTAAGAGCAGTGAGACTATGGACTCTTTACGGTAAGAGCAGTGAGACTATGGAACTCTCTCCCTGAGGAGGTGGTGATGATAAGTTCACTATAAGAGATCAGGAGGGGCCTGGATGTATTTCTGGAGGGTAATAATATTACAGGTTATAGTTACTAGAGAGGGGTCGTTGATCCAGGGAGATATTCTGATGCCTGATTGGAGTCGGGAAGGAATTTTTTCCCCTAAAGTGAGGAAAATTGGCTTCTACCTCACAGGGGATTTTTGCCTTCCTCTGGATCAATTTGTAGGAACACAGGGAGAACTGGATGGACAGAGGGCTTTTTTCGGCCTTATAAACTATGTTACATGTACAGCATTGTGCAGGAACTACATACCGCCAATAACCTACATGTATGGCATTGTGCAGGTTTTCCTTTGTTCTCTTATTTATTAGTTTCAACCATTACAAATCCCCTAAAAAAACAACTGAGAAGAAATTATCATTTTACTTCTATATTTTATGTGAGGCTGGACAGATTGAGAAGCCATCTGACAACAGATAAGGTCTCCTGACAACTAGTAAGATAGTAACATAGTTTATAAGGCCGAAAAAAGCCCTCCATCCATCCAGTTTGGCCTGTGAGGTAGAAGCCAATTTTCACTTTAAGGGAAAAACAATTACTTCCCGACTCCAATCAGAATAACTCCCTGGATCAACGACCCCTCTCTAGTAACTATAACCTGTAATATTATTACCCTCCAGAAATACATCCAGGACCGTCCTGATCTCTTATAGTGAACTTATCATCACCACCTCCTCAGGGAGAGAGTTCCATAGTCTCACTGCTCTTACAGTAAAGAGTCCATAGTCTCACTGCTCTTACCGTAAAGAGTCCATAGTCTCACTGCTCTTACAGTAAAGAGTCCATAGTCTCACTGCTCTTACCGTAAAGAGTTCATAGTCTCACTGCTCTTACCGTAAAGAGTCCATAGTCTCACTGCTCTTACCGTAAAGAGTCCATAGTCTCACTGCTCTTACTGAAATGGTCCATAGTCTCACTGCTCTTACAGTAAAGAGTCCATAGTCTCACTGCTCTTACAGTAAAGAGTCCATAGTCTCACTGCTCTTACAGTAAAGAGTCCATAGTCTCACTCCTCTTACAGTATAGAGTCCATAGTCTCACTGCTCTTACAGTAAAGAGTCCATAGTCTCACTGCTCTTACAGTAAAGAGTCCATAGTCTCACTGCTTTTACAGTAAAGAGTCCATAGTCTCACTGCTCTTACAGTAAAGAGTCCATAGTCTCACTGCTCTTACAGTAAAGAGTCCATAGTCTCACTGCTCTTACAGTAAAGAGTCCACAATCTCACTGCTCTTACCGTAAAGAGTCCATAGTCTCACTGCTCTTACAGTAAAGAGTCCATAGTCTCACTGCTCTTACAGTAAAGAGGCCATAGTCTCACTGCTCTTACAGTAAAGAGTCCATAGTCTCACTGCTCTTACAGTAAAGAGTCCATAGTCTCACTGCTCTTACAGTAAAGAGTCCATAGTCTCACTGCTCTTACAGTAAAGGTCCATAGTCTCACTGCTCTTACCGTAAAGAGTCCATAGTCTCACTGCTCTTACAGTAAAGAGTCCATAGTCTCACTGCTCTTACAGTAAAGAGGCCATAGTCTCACTGCTCTTACAGTAAAGAGTCCATAGTCTCACTGCTCTTACAGTAAAGAGTCCATAGTCTCACTGCTCTTACAGTAAAGAGTCCATAGTCTCACTGCTCTTACAGTAAAGAGTCCATAGTCTCACTTCTGTTACAGTAAAGTGTCCATAGTCTCACTGCTGTTACAGTAAAGAGTCCATAGTCTCACTGCTCTTACAGTAAAGAGTCCATAGTCTCACTGCTCTTACAGTAAAGAGTCCATAGTCTCACTGCTCTTACAGTAAAGAGTCCATAGTCTCACTGCTCTTACAGTAAAGAGTCCATAGTCTCACTGCTCTTACAGTAAAGAGTCCATAGTCTCACTGCTCTTACAGTAAAGAGTCCATAGTCTCACTGCTCTTACAGTAAAGAGTCCATAGTCTCACTGCTCTTACAGTAGAGTCAGAGGGGACATGTTGTCTTGAGGATATACAGTGAAGTCAGAAAGTCCTCACACCCCCTCAGTTTCCCCATTGTTCTGCCCTCAGTCCCCAGAATGAGAAAGTGAGAAGAGAAGGTGAGAAATATTTACTGAGAGGGGAAAACTAACATCTCACATGAACATAAGTCTTCGGCCCCTTAAGGGCTCGTTCACATCACCGTTTGGATTATATTATAAGTTTCTAATAACTGATCTAAATATAATAACGGAAGGCAAACGGATACAAACGGACAACATATTGTCCGTTATTTTAACGGATAGACCTAACGGATCCGTTATAATAACGGACATAATGCGTCCGTTGTGTTCCGTTATTCCCGTTTTCTAAGGGATCCTTTTTTTTTTTTCCCCTCCCACTTTCTGCAAGTATATATAGATGGATATGTGATGTGTGCTAGTAGTGTGGCTGTGTTGGAAGCTTTCTGAGTTCCACCATTAATTATTATTATTATTATTCCGAGACTGGTACAGTCCCATAACTAAAGCATTAACAAATACCATTGCAACATAGTCAATGCTTATGTACTGACCCATTCTGGACTGGTCACTATATGGGCACAGAGCCGTTACATTATATACTTTTGTTGACATTACGGTTAAAAAAAAAAAGGACAAACATAGTGGCTCTGTCCATGTTATTGTATGGATAGATGTGGAGATATATGGATGACAATACTAATGCTAATATTTCATGCTCTCCTGCAAGAGACTTTAGTATAGGGACATGTTTTTGCAGTTTAGAACTTTTATTACACTTTTTACTTACTTTTTTTGGCTAGACACACTTGCAGCAGTTTCAATTCTATGAGAAATGGCCGCTGGGAGGGTCAGGTGATGGTCACATGACCTTTTTTCCATCACTAGAGAACTTTTGAAGACAGAAGACATTTTCATTTGAGCATGCTCAGAAAATAAAACGGATCTTCAAAACGGACGGAATAACGGATCATATTTTAAGCACTCCGTTTCTATCCGATACTCATTGACTTCAATGCAAATAGTAACGGATCCGTTACATCTCCGTTATTTTAGACGGGAACAAAAGTCCTGCATGTAGGATTTTTTTCTCCGTCTAAAATAGCGGAAAGCGGACGGAATGGAGCCAAACGGAGTACAACTGACACTTTATCAGTTCAATACAAGTGAATGGGATTTTAAACGGATACGTTTCTTTCCGTTCAATTCATCCTCTGAACGGAGGAATCGAACGGAAAGATGAACGGTGATGTGAACGAGCCCTTACTCAGGACATAAGTCTTCAGCCCCTTTACTCAGGACATAAG
This sequence comes from Rhinella marina, assembly GCA_900303285.1. Taxonomy (NCBI): domain Eukaryota; kingdom Metazoa; phylum Chordata; class Amphibia; order Anura; family Bufonidae; genus Rhinella; species Rhinella marina. The sequence goes on along the minus strand of ONZH01012103.1, from coordinate 14,378 downwards.
TCTTCAGCCCCTTTACTCAGGACATAAGTCTTCAGCCCCTTTACTCAGGACATAAGTCTTCAGCCCCTTTACTCGGGACATAAGTCTTCGGCCCCTTTACTCAGGACATAAGTCTTCAGCCCCTTTACTCAGGACATAAGTCTTCAGCCCCTTTACTCAGGACATAAGTCTTCAGCCCCTTTACTCAGGACATAAGTCTCAGCCCCTTTACTCAGGACATAAGTCTTCGGCCCCTTTACTCAGGACATAAGTCTTCAGCCCTTTACTCGGGACATAAGTCTTCAGCCCCTTTACTCAGGACATAAGTCTTCAGCCCCTTTACTCAGGACATAAGTCTTCAGCCCCTTTACTCAGGACATAAGTCTTCAGCCCCTTTACTCAGGACATAAGTCTTCAGCCCCTTTACTCAGGACATAAGTCTTCAGCCCCTTTACTCAGGACATAAGTCTTCGGCCCCTTTACTCAGGACATAAGTCTTCAGCCCCTTTACTCAGGACATAAGTCTTCGGCCCCTTTACTCAGGACATAAGTCTTCAGCCCCTTTACTCAGGACATAAGTCTTCAGCCCCTTTACTCCGGACATAAGTCTTTAGCTCCTTTACTCAGGACATAAGTCTTCGGCCCCTTTACTCAGGACATAAGTCTTCAGCCCCTTTACTCAGGACATAAGTCTTCAGCCCCTTTACTCAGGACAGAAGTCTTCAGCCCCTTTACTCAGGACATAAGTCTTCGGCCCCTTTACTCGGGACATAAGTCTTCAGCCCCTTTACTCAGGACAGAAGTCTTCAGCCCCTTTACTCGGGACATAAGTCTTCAGCCCCTTTACTCGGGACATAAGTCTTCAGCCCCTTTACTCGGGACATAAGTCTTCAGCCCCTTTACTCGGGACATAAGTCTTCAGCCCCTTTACTCGGGACATAAGTCTTCAGCCCCTTTAATCGGGACATAAGTCTTCGGCCCCTTTACTCAGGACATAAGTCTTCAGCCCCTTTAATCGGGACATAAGTCTTCAGTCCCTTTACTCAGGACTTAGGTGAAGCCCCTGAATTTAGCACAGGTGACTCCAGTCAAGGTGTAGAAACATCTTGAAGATGATCCAGAGAAATGGGAGGCCCCAGAGCTAAGTGACCAGCAAACGGTCTGAATAATGTTGAGGAGAAAGGGGCTGAATACTTATATCCATACAAACATTCCTAAAACGGTGTTTTCCCTTTCTCATTATGGGGCAGTGAATGCAGAACGATGAGGGGATTTTTTTTTCGTTTAGCAGTCGGCCGCAGAGTGAAAGGATTCCTTTCCGAATGCACTGTAGTAGAACGCTCGCCTTCTCTCTAATCCAGTGTCTACGAGAGGGATCATCTGGGACGTCTCCTTTACGTTTCAGTAAGAAGTATTTAAAGGGGCTTTAACTTTCGGGGGACTTCCGTCTCCTAGATTCATGTCATTACTGTGATGACTACCTGCATTCAGAGGACACATCATTAGCTCCATATAAAAACCAGAAAACCCCATTTAAAGTTTTAGGAGGCAGTTTTTTTTTTCCAGCCAAAGCCAGGAGTATGTTCAAAAGGAATGTGAGATATAAGGGGGGTGCTTCTCCTTCTCTTTGCACCCACTTCTGGCTTTGGCTTGAGAAGTGCTTGTGTGATTTCATCATAATAAGAATGTTATCAATGTGTCTGCTTTCTGGTGTCAACGACTCTAACTTACAAGATCCATTTGTAATCCTAACAGAATATCCCAGTAAAAACTTCATGTTATTGCTAAATGATAAAGAAGATGAAGATATCAGGCAGCGCTCTTCAGGAGAAAGCCTCATAACCTGTAATGTACATTCAGGACCTTACAGAACAGAACGGTCATATAATCCCCCAAATAATGAGGAATCTTCCCTTGACCAGTCACAGATTGCCACAATAAGTAACAGGCAGGATGGGGTTAAAAGGTTCCACTGTGAGCAATGTGGAAAACACTTTTCTCAAAGTTCAGGTCTTTTTATACACAAAAGAATTCACACAGGAGAGAAGCCATACTCCTGTTCTGAATGTGGGAAATGCTTTTTACGAAAATCGGGGCTTGATCAACATGAGAGACGACACACCGGGGAGAGACTGCATTCATGTTCAGTATGTGGAAAAGGTTTTACAGATAAATCAAATCTTGTTAAACATGAGAGAATTCACACAGGGGAGAAGCCATTTTCATGTTCAGAATGTGGGAAATGTTTTACAAATAAGTCACATCTTGTTATACATGAGAGAAGTCACACAGGAGAGAAGCCATTTTCATGTTCAGAATGTGGGAAATGTTTTACAAACAAGTCACATCTTGTTACACATGAGAGAATTCACACAGGGGAGAAGCCGTTTTTATGTTCAGAATGTGGAAAATGTTTTATTACGAAAACCAAACTTAGGAATCATCTGAGAATTCACACAGGGGAGAAGCCTTTTACATGTTCAGAATGTGGAAAATGTTTTATAAATCGATCAGATCTTGTTAAACATGAGAGAATTCACACAGGAGAGAAGCCGTATTCATGTTCGTTATGCAGCAAGTGTTTTACAGATAAATCAAGTCTTGTTACACATCAGAGAAGTCACACAGGTGAATAGGCATTTTTGTGTTCACATTGTAGAAAATGTTTTACCAACAAAAAATTAAAATCTTGTTAAACATGAGAAAACTTTCAAGCTCACTACAGGAGAGGTGCTTTACAGACACAAAAGTAGGAATAGAATTTAATCCTCAAGCAAAACTTTTGGAACATCAGAGAATTCTTCTCAGAGAATATTCTAGTTTGGAATATGGGAAATTCTATATACGCAAAAAAAAAAAAAATTACCAGCAAACAGCATGGTTTATGTTTTGGTGGAAATAGCCCATATCTGCCAAAATAATATTTTTCAAGGATCCGTGGAGATAAGGGAAGAGAATTGTCTCCACGAACCTGGCTTCTTATTCTTCCATCCGCCCACTGGGGGAGAATTCAGAGTGAGAGGAGCATAAAAGGTCTCAGTATGGCGCATGGTGTCATGTAAAAGCCGTAATTAATCTCCCTCTTTGTGTATGGCACAGAAACAAATCTGCCATGTGTGAGTATTACTGAAGAATATAACACTCTAATCACATCTCCAGCAGAATGTTCTACTGGTGACATCTCCTTCTGTGGAATAAAGATGGGATTTTATTTTTATATTGCATTATGACGTCATGTGTTTGTGATGCATCTCCTTTATATTTTTATAATGTCTGTATGATATTGATACGTCTACATATGGAAGAAAACATTTGCGGCGTCCTTACGTCTTTATGTGACTGGAGTCGGACATTTAGACACTGAGGGGTGGAGAATGACGACACAGGTGTACTTTACACATAGAAACCTCCACAGAGATAGGACTCTACGTGAACCGTTCCTGACACAGTTATCTCTTCCTGCACTATACACTATCTGGAATCTTGTGATTAGATTTTTTTTAATAAAATGTTTTTACTCGGTATAAAGCTCTTTTGTTATATTTGGTGGAACAATCAGTGGGTTTGAATCTCTATGCCAATCAATGGATTTGACTTGGGGCTAAACCTAAGGGCGTTATCCTGGTGGCACCTTGGTTTTCATCCTTTAACCTTTATACAGGGATCTAATATTTGCTGCGGGGAACGCACCAGGTCTCTACCTCTTCAGATAGTGTCTGTGTGTATAGCTGATGACCCATGGGGTCAGAGACACTGGTGTGGAGCACTGAGGAGTCAGGCAGTCACAGGCCGAGGTGAGGGCTGGCAGAGTTTGTGTGAATATGTGAAACAGGTCCAAGGGCAGGAAGCTGAAGATCTACAGTAATTACACAGGTCAGGACAGGCAGCAGAGTCATAGTCAGGAATTAGGCAAAGGTTGGTACATGGGCAGACAAACAGAACACCTAGCAGGGACTAGCATGGTAGAAATGCCTATTGCTTAGGAACCTCCCTCTAGAGAAAGGTGCCTTACATGTCCACTGGTGTACTGCATTTGGTTGGTAAAGTCTAAAGTGCACACACTCGCCCTTTAGGAGGCCTAGAAGACAAGAGCAGCCTTCAATAGGGGTGGTCAGGACCGTTACTGTAGGGTTAGGGTGTCCTCTGTGGTCCAGTGTGTAGGCACAGTTTTCACACTCGTCTTTTTGTGTAGTGTGTTGTTTTTACTCTCCACTTTTTTTTTTAAGAATTGAATTGGACATCCTAAGTCCTGATTACTCATCTCTCTCTTCATTCTGAGAACGTTGCCTGCACACAGACCTTTGGTTTGAATGCTTTGATACTTTGAGCCCGATGGAGAAGTGCCAGAGAAACACGCAGACATCAGTTTTGAGTTCAGCGATCTTCAATAACATCTTGATAAGTTTTCAGCCCCTTTACTCAGGACATAAGTCTTCGGCCCCTTTACTCGGGACATAAGTCTTCATCCCCTTTACTCGGGACATAAGTCTTCATCCCCTTTACTCGGGACATAAGTCTTCATCCCCTTTACTCGGGACATAAGTCTTCATCCCCTTTACTCGGGACATAAGTCTTCAGCCCCTTTACTCGGGACATAAGTCTTCAGCCCCTTTACTCGGGACATTAAGTCTTCAGCCCCTTTACTCGGGACATAAGCTTCAGCCCCTTTACTCGGGACATAAGTCTTCAGCCCCTTTACTCGGGACATAAGTCTTCGCCCCTTTACTCGGGACATAAGTCTTCGGCCCCTTTACTCGGGACATAAGTCTTCAGCCCCTTTACTCGGGACATAAGTCTTCGGCCCCTTTACTCTGGATATAAGTCTTCGGCCCCTTTACTAAGGACATTAAGTCTTCGGCCCCTTTACTAAGGACATAAGTCTTCGGCCCCTTTACTCTGGACATAAGTCTTCGGCCCCTTACTCAGGACATAAGTTCGCCCTTAGGACATAAGTCTCGGCCCTTACTCAGGACATAAGTCTTCAGCCCCTTTACTCAGGACATAAGTCTTCGGCCCCTTTACTCAGGACATAAGTCTTCGGCCCCCTTACTAAGGACATAAGTCTTCGGCCCCTTTACTCGGACATAAGTCTTCGCCCCTTTTACTCTGGATATAAGTCTTCGGGCCCCTTTACTAAGGACATAAGTCTTCGGCCCCTTTACTCGGGACATAAGTCTTCGGCCCCTTTACTCGGACATAAGTCTTCGGCCCCTTTACTCTGGATATAAGTCTTCGGGCCCCTTTTACTAAGGACATAAGTCTTCGGCCCCTTTACTCTGGACATAAGTCTTCGGCCCCTTTACTCAGGACATAAGTCTTCGGCCCCTTACTCAGGACATAAGTCTTCGGCCCCTTTACTCAGGACATTAGAGTCTTCACCCCTTTACTCGAAAGCGGACATAAGTCTTCGGCCCCTTTACTCAAGGACATAAGTCTTCGGCCCCTTTACTCAGGACATAAGTCTTCGGCCCCCTTACTAAGGACATAAGTCTTCGGCCCCTTTACTCTGGACATAAGTCTTCGGCCCCCTTACTAAGACATAAGTCTTCGCCCCTTACTCTGGACATAAGTCTTCGGCCCCTTTACTCAGGACATAAGTCTTCAGCCCCTTTACTCAGGACATAAGTCTTCAGCCCCTTTACTCAGGACATAAGTCTTCGGCCCCTTTACTCAGGACATAAGTCTTCGGCCCCCTTACTAAGGACATAAGTCTTCGGCCCCCTTACTAAGGACATAAGTCTTCGGCCCCTTTACTCTGGACATAAGTCTTCGGCCCCCTTACTAAGGACATAAGTCTTCGGCCCCTTTACTCTGGACATAAGTCTTCGGCCCCTTTACTCAGGACATAAGTCTTCAGCCCCTTTACTCAGGACATAAGTCTTCAGCCCCTTTACTCAGGACATAAGTCTTCGGCCCCTTTACTCAGGACATAAGTCTTCGGCCCCCTTACTAAGGACATAAGTCTTCGGCCCCCTTACTAAGGACATAAGTCTTCAGCCCCTTTACTCTGGACATAAGTCTTTGGCTCCTTTTTTTTATTTTTTTTTAATTATTATTATTTATCAATAAATACAATACTGTAATATATATTATCTTAACAGTTTGTTACACATACAAACACGTAATTGAATAAATAAACCCACCCCCCTACCGCCCGACCACCCACAAACCCAAACAGGATCGGCAGTTACATCCAAACCAATACACCAAAACCACATTGTATTCGTCTAATTACATCCTCCCTCCTCCTTCTTATCCATCTCCCGACGCGTCTCAAACCATTGTAACACCATAGACGGATATTTATCAATCCATTTTCTCACAATCAAAAGTCGGGCCAAAAAAAGTCTTTATTCATTTTCTCTTTTTACTTAAATTAAGACCCGTGTCTTCACCTAGGACACCTATTCTAAAGTTTTTACTGATCTTTAAACCTATCCCTTTTGACACCTCCAGAAAAATACATTCCCAAAAGTTCTCTAACTCAAGACAATCCCAAAGAACATGAATTAAGTCAGCTTTCCCTTCTCCACATCTTGTACAATCTGAGTTATTGCGCTTTTTGATTTTATACAAAAACTCGGGGGTATAATATAATCGATTTACTATATTGAACTGAACGATTTGGAAGTTTATATTCCTGGATACTTTAGAGATATTAGTTAATATAACATTCCATTGATCTTGATGGATTTAACCTATCTCTGCTTCCCATTTCCTTCTACTCATTGATGCTAAATCTTTTTGTTTGATGGATCTCAATTTGGCATATATTACCGAAAGGGCCTTTTTTTTATTATACCCTCCTTTATTTCATTATGTATTAAAGATGGAGGGGGTATCTCTCCCAACTTAGGAAGCATTTCCATCCAGGCATATTTCAAAGCACTATAGTCCAACCATGCTCCCTCCGTCAGATTAAACTCGCCCTTAAGTTCTACCCATGATTTTAAGTTATTGTCATTCAATATGTGGTCCAAGGCCAGAATCCCTGCCTTTCGAAGAACTCTCCTATTATCTAAGGTCTGGAACTCCGGCAGATATTTATTTTGCCAGATCGGTGTAGTTAATACCACTTTGGGCTGACCTACAATCTTCCCAAGGTCTTCCCAACACCGCCTTAAACCGCATTCATCATTGCTTCTATGCTTTTAAGGAATTTTTTAGGTATCCATATAGGTAAAGCACAGAATAAATATAAAAGGTGAGGGAGCAACACTGCCTTAGCCAACACTATTCTCTCCGCCTTAGATAACTTAAGATCGTTCCATAGGTTGACCTTTCTCGTTAGTTCTTTAATTAACGGGGTTGTGTTATTTATGTAACATTTTTCTACCTCTTGGCTAAGATTAACCCCCAAATAGCTGAAGTTTTCCCCCTTCTTGAGAACTTTTATCTTAATCTGCTCGACTGGTGGAGCTTCCCCCTCCAACCAGGGACCTGACAATGGCAATAACGTGGACTTAGTCCAATTAATCCTTAGCCCCGAATATCCCCCATATACTTCTATTAATCCAATTACGTAATCCAAACAAACTTCAGGGAACTCCAGAAATAAGAGGATATCATCCGCAAATATAGAAATCTTGTCCCCCCTTCCCCGAGCCCCAAACCCCACAATCCGCTCGTCAGATCTAATCAAACCCGCCAAAGGCTCAACAACTAGGTTAAAGAGCAGGGGGGAGAGGGGACAACCCTGGCGCACTCCTCTCTGTATAGGGAAATTACCCGTCATTTCACCATTTACCAACAATGCAGCCGTAGGGTTCTGGTACAATAATTGGACCATCTTTAGAAAGCCCTCTCCGAAACCCATTCTTCGCATGACTGCCCAAAGGAATTCCCACTCCACCCTGTCAAAAGCCTTAGCTGCATCGAGTGACAGGATGGAGTGGGACCCCTCATCACTCCCCACCTGCATGTTATGCAGCACTCGCAGAATATTATGCCTTGTTGTGCGCCCGGGCATAAACCCATTTTGATCATTATGAACTAAAGAACCTATGACGCCTCGCAATCTCATAGCCAAAATCTTCGCTACTATTTTAGCATCCGCATTTTAATTCCCCAACTCCAACCTGTCTTTTCCTTCTTTAGGGATAAGCACTATCACCGCTTCTGTCATAGATATTGGGAGTTTTTGCTTAGATACCGCTGCTGATATCACTTTATGTAGGGCAGGGCCCAAAGTTCTCCGATACCTTGCGTAGACCTCATATGGAATTCCGTCTCTCCCGGGAGCGGACTTTTTTTTAAAATTTACCAATCACACTCTGAATTTCATCAAAAGAGATATCCGCTTCCAACTTTCTTCTCTGTTCCTCTGAGAGTCTGGGTAAGGCTATCCCCATCTAGGTAATCACAGATTTCCTGGTTGGAGAAGGCCAAATCTGAGTGATATTCCTGTTTATAATAATCAAAGAATTCTAAACGTATCTTCTCCAAATCATTAATTATACTCCAACTTTGTCTCCTTACTGCATTTATATAATGACGCGACTTCTGGCTTTGGATAATAACTGAGAGTCTCTTATTAACCGTACTAGAATCGAGGTGTATTTTAATCCCCAGGAAATTGAGTTTTTGACGAGCTTTTTCCAACAAAAATTTTTTATATTCTTCCTGGGCCCCTAGCCATTTAGTCTTATTTTCATCCTTCGGGTCTTGAATATACTCTATTTCTGTTGTTTGGACCGCTGTCTCTTTTACTATCTCCTCTTCCCTAAATTCCCCTTTCTTTTGCCTAATCCGCTTGGAGATTATTCCCCTTATGAAGGCTTTGGCGGCCTCCCATACCATCTCATCATCCACTGTTCCCCAGTTAAACCCCAACATTTTCTCTATTTCCCGCTCTATCGGCTCATCACATCTGATTATATTAACCAATGTGGGTTTATATTAATTTTAGGTCTAGCGGTTATCTGATCGATCACCACTTCCAATGAAAGCATCGAATGATCCGACAAGTTTCTTGGCCAATAGACTACTTTCCCAATTCTTCGCAGTGCCATCTCATTCACCAAGGCCAGGTTGATTCTGGAAAGAGTATCACTAGATTTATTATGACATGAAAAAAACGATTTAAAAGGAAATCTACTCCTCCATACATCGACCAGGCCCAGTTCGAGACATAGCCTCGCGAGAGCTGTCACCCTGACTCCTTCATTAGGGGGTCCTCTTCCCACGCCTATCCAAGTTCTCATCTAATACATTATTAAAGTCTCCCATACATATCATCGGACAGGGCTCTTTCATCACGGAGAATTTAATAATTTCTTTAAAAATATCCGAGTTATAAGGAGAGGGAATATAAACAAAAAACAATATACATTTAAATATACCCAAAAATCCATACAACACAATAAATCGGCCCCGTTTATCAACTAATTTTTCTAGTAACACCCAATTTATATTCTTATGAATCAATATCGAAACACCCCGTGAATAAGACGTATAACAGGAGTGATATTGATGACTCCACCATTGATTGTGTAACAAATTTTTAGTTTCTATTATGAGGTGCGTCTCTAATAAGCAAACTATAGCTGGGGCCTGTCTTTGTAAAATTCCAAACATTGCATGCCTTTTAATTATATCTCCCAGACCCCTTATATTCCATGCTAATAATTTAATTAGTGTCATCGTGTGAAATCAAATTTAACATCCCACCTGGTAAAAAAAACAAATAAAAAAAAACAAAAAACACAGAATTCATAACTGCCGACCCCACCCTAATGCCCCCCCCTCACCAACCCCACCCCTGGTAACCCGTTCTGATTTCTTTACTTCGGAAAACTCCATCCCCCCCCCACGCACCAATACTTTTCCTCATCTCGAAGGCACACAAGTCTATAATTTTTTTAATCCATTTGTGTCCATCCAATCCTGTGCCTCCTGGGGCGTAGTGAAGAACCACGTCTTCCCTATATGAATCACTCTCAACCTTGTGGGGAAAAGCAGCGAGAACTTAATCTGGTTATTATAGAGCCGTTTTTTTAACCATAGTAAAGGATATTCTTTCCCGCTGAGTTTCTTCCACAAAGTCGGGAAACAAAAGAATTTTTACATTTTTGTAATGAATCGCACCCAGGTTCCTTGCCTTCCGAAGAATAGCATCTCTATCCCTTGACAATAATATTTTAATCAACATTGTTCGAGGTTTCTCGCCCGGTACCGGTACTCTCATTGGAATTCGATGGGCCCTCTCTATTACGAAGTGTGAAGATAAGCCATCACCCATCCATTCCTTTACCCAATCCTGTATAAACTTCAATGGATCTAATCCCTCACACCCCTCAGGAAGACCTATTATTCTCAAGTTTGTTCTCCTTGAGCGATTTTCCATATCTGTCAATTTCTTCCTTAGAGATTCCTTCTCCTTTACCAACTGCTCTACAATCTTTTTTAAACCAACCATCTCATCCTCTAGGGTTCCCACGCGATCCTCAACCTCACCACACCTTGTGTTGATTTTTGTTAGATCTTCACGGACTAGGGATACTTCAGCGGACACAGAGCTAACCTGTTTTGTCAAACCTTCAATTGCATTATTGCACTTATGTACTCCTTGCAATATCTCAGTTAATGCTGGTTCATTACCTACTAAATCAGCCCCATTTTGCTTGTCACTTACAGCACTCTGTGTGCATATATTTACTGTCCTCAACCTCCCCCCTACATTGGGGGATGATAGGAATTTGTCCATTTTTGAAGCACTCCTATTATCCTTCCCCTCCTTATTTGGGCTTAAGGATTTCCTTAGTTTCGCCGGCATCTGCACAATAGATTATTTTTACCCCTAAAGTGACCTCAACCGGTCGAGGCCCCAACTGGTTCAATCAAAAGGTCTCAGATGCCAACCCGTAATATAGGACTAAGACTAGATTATTGCAACCCTATAGTTCCACCAACATGCAAAAACCAAATATTGCCTTTTTCTTCTGTGGGTCTACCTCCGATTTTAAAGTGGAAGGGGTCCTCTTCTTGGCAAGAGCCCACTAGTCCAAAAAACAATGGTTACCTTGTCATCTTATATTACACCAAATTCCACCTACTAACTATTCACATATAATCTTATCAGTTCTCGGGTCAAGCAGTACAAACAGTACCATAAATCACATATATATGACCTGAAAAAAGAAAGAGGTTAGTTCGTCACAGATGGAAAACTAAGTACTTGACCCAAATTTAGGTGGAATGAGTTTAGAACAATCCATAAGCCATTGGTAAAAGTACATAGAGGCCTTCACACAGGGTAATATTCCTCCCTAGCCGCCAGTCACCAGGAATAGAAAAGTCAAAAAGGCAGTTCATTAGTTAGGACAGTCCTGGATATAGATGAAGGGTTAGTGTTGTCCATTAATAGTTAGTAAAGTTCCATGGATAACATCCAGCAAAGGCTGCCCCCTGCCCAGCCTCAAATGCCGGCAGAAGAGAAAGCCATGGCTATCTAGGTCTCTTAGTGTGGTAGTGATGAGGTTAAATTATAAATAAAGTAAAAACAGTTACTCAGGGATATAACACGAAGCAGCACAAGCTGAATCTCCAGGTTGTTAGGGAACAAGTATCTCTTACCCGTACCCCGTACACACTCCTTCAGCATGCCACTTTCGGCGTATCTTCACTCAGAGATTATTTTCCTCCGTCCTTCGCCAGGCCCAAGGGCAATAAATCCCCACAGGAAAATCCTCAACCACTGGAGAACGCAAACCTGAATTAGACCCGGGAAAACTCACGGGCCTGGCATCCTCTCACGACGCCAGTATTACTCCTGCGAGATCCGGTCACATGGGTAGGTCACTGCTGCATGGCATCCACCGCCGTCCTCCCGCAGCTCCGGAACCGAAACCGCGTCTCACACGATCCAGGGGCCGCTTCCCACCTGCAGCACCCGCACACCACCGCAACCACCGGAACAGGCACTCCCCCGGATACGAACCGACGGGCCGACCAGGTAAGCTGCCTCTCACACAGCCGCCCAATCAACTCCTACTCCGGGACTAGGACCAGGGCTTTCTCAGGTCACCTCGTCAAGGCCATGGAACAGTGGTTCTCACTACCACGCTAGAGCTCTCGGTTAGCGTGGGGCAGAGGGGGGGGGGAGGCGGCGGGAGCTCAACTTAGTCCCTCCCCTTCCGCATCCTCGAAAAAAATGGGAGGACTGCAACGTTTGTAAGTCTTCAGCCCCTTTACTCAGGACATAAGTCTTCAGCCCCTTTACTCAGGACAGAAGTCTTCAGCCCCTTTACTCAGGACATAAGTCTTCAGCCCCTTTACTCGGGACATAAGTCTTCGGCCCCTTTACTCGGGACATAAGTCTTCGGCCCCTTTACTCGGGACATAAGTCTTCGGCCCTTTAATTCTTCGGCCCCTTTACTCGGGACATAAGTCTTCGGCCCCTTTACTCGGGACATAAGTCTTCGGCCCCTTTACTCGGGACATAAGTCTTCGGCCCCTTTACTCGGGACATAAGTCTTCGGCCCCTTTACTCGGGACATAAGTCTTCGGCCCCTTTACTCGGGACATAAGTCTTCGGCCCCTTTACTCGGGACATAAGTCTTCGGCCCCTTTACTCGGGACATAAGTCTTCGGCCCCTTTACTCGGGACATAAGTCTTCGGCCCCTTTACTCGGGACATAAGTCTTCGGCCCCTTACTCGGGACATAAGTCTTCGGCCCCTTTACTCGGGACATAAGTCTTCGGCCCCTTTACTCGGGGACATAAGTCTTCGCCCTTTACTCGGGACATAAGTCTTCGGCCCCTTTACTCGGGACATAAGTCTTCGGCCCCTTTACTCGGGACATAAGTCTTCGGCCCCTTTACTCGGGACATAAGTCTTCGGCCCCTTTACTCGGGACATAAGTCTTCGGCCCCTTTACTCGGGACATAAGTCTTCGGCCCCTTTACTCGGGACATAAGTCTTCGGCCCCTTTACTCGGGACATAAGTCTTCGGCCCCTTACTCGGACATAAGTTCGCCCCTTTACTCGGGACATAAGTCTTCGGCCCCTTTATTCGGGACATAAGTCTTCGGCCCCTTTATTCGGGACATAAGTCTTCAGTCCCTTTATTCGGGACATAAGTCTTCAGCCCCTTTACTCGGGACATAAGTCTTCAGCCCCTTTACTCGGGACATAAGTCTTCAGCTCCTTTACTCAGGACTTAGGTGAAGCCCCTGAATTTAGCACAGGTGACTCCAGGGTGTGGAAACATCTTGAAGATGATCCAGAGAAATGGGAGGCCCCAGAGCTAAGTGACCAGCAAACGGTCTGAATAATCTTGTTGAGGAGAAAGGGGCTGAATACTTATATCCATACAAACATTCCTAAAACAGTGTTTTCCCTTTCATCTCCATTCTACCCTGCTCAATAGAGAACAGACTAGATTACTGACTACAGAGGGAGGACCTCCTTCTAACATCTCCATTCTACACCGCTCAATATGAAGAGACTTCATTACTGAATACAGACAGAGGACCTCCTTCTAACATCTCCAGTCTACCCTGCTCAATAGAGAACAGACTAGGTTAATGACTCGTGAGGGAGGACCTCCTTCTAAAATCTCCATTCTATCCTGCTCACTAGAGAATAGATTAGAATACTGACTACAGAGGAAGAACCTACTCCTAACATCTCCATTCTACCCTGCTCAATAACGAAGAGACTAGATTACTGACTAGAGACGGATGACCTAATTCTAACATCTCCATTCTACACTGGTTGATAAAAAACAGACTATATTACTCCTAACATCTCTATTTCAACCTGCTCAATAGAGAACAGACTACATTAATGACTACAGAGGGAGGACCTCCTAACATCTCCAATCTAACCTGCTCAATAACGAAGAGACTAGATTATTGACTACAGACGGAGGACATTCTTCTAACATCTCCAGTCTACCCTGCTCAATAGAGAACAGACTAGATTAGTGACTAGAGAAGGAGGACCTCTTAAAATCTCCATTCTACGCTGAACAATAGAAAACAGACTGGATTAGGACTTACTCCTAACATCTCCAGTCTCCATTCTACCCTGATCAATAAAGAAGAGACTCGATTACTGACTACAGATTGAGGACCTCCTTCTAACATCTCTATTCCACCCTGCTCAATAGAGAACAGACTAGATTGACTCCAGAGAAAGATCCTCCTTCTAACATCTCCATTCTACACTGGTCAATAGAAAACAGACTATATTACTGACTAGAGAAGGAGGACCTCTTAAAATCTTCATTCTACCCCGAACAATAGAGAACAGACTAGATAAGGACCTACTCTTAACATCTCTATTCTACCATGCTCAAAAGAGAACAGACTAGATTATTGACTCCAGAGGGAGGACCTCCTTTTACGATCTCCATTCTACAGTGCTCAATAGAAATAGATTAGATTACTGACTA
>ONZH01012101.1:0-18343 GCA_900303285.1 Rhinella marina | reverse complement strand
GCCAGAGTCCCAACATGCAAGAATTCCCTCTCCTCACTGGCCTGACTCTCCATTTCCTTCTCCTCCTCCTCCAAGTCCTCCTCTTCAGCACATACACGCTCAAGAGTTAAGGACTGAGCACTGGTACCCTCTACTGTCTCGCCGACATTCTCCTCCTCTTCCTCCTCATCCTCATCCCCCTCCTCCGATACACGCTGAGAAACAGACCGGAGGGTGCTCTGGCTATCAAGCGACGTATCTTCCTCCACCGTCTCTTGTGACAAGCGCAAAGCATCCGACTTGATGCTGAGCAGTGAGTTTTTCAACAGGCAAAGCAGCGGGATGGTGAGGCTGATAATGGCGGCATCGCCGCTGACCAACTGTGTTGACTCCTCAAAGTTGCTCAACACCTGGCAAATATCACACATCCACTCCTCATTGTAGACTTGAGGAATCTTAGAGACCTGACTACCAGTTCTGGTGGAAGATGACATCTGGCAGTCTACAATCGCTCTGCGCTGCTGGTAAACTCTGGATAACATGTTTAATGTTGAATTCCATCTCGTGGGCACGTCGCACAACAGTCGGTGAGCGGGCAGTTGTAGGCGGCGCTGCGCTGCCCTGAGAGTGGCAGCATCTGTGGTCGACTTGCGGAAATGCGCACAGATGCGGCGCACCTTGGTGAGCAAATCAGACAGATTGGGGTATGTCTTGAGGAACTGCTGAACTATTAGATTGAACATGTGGGCCAGGCATGGCACATGTGTCAGTCTGCCGAGTTGCAGAGCCGCCACCAGGTTACGCCCGTTGTCACACACAACCATGCCTGGCTTGAGATTCAGCGGTGCCAGCCACACATCGGTCTGCGCCGTGATGCCCTGTAACAGCTCTTGGGTGGTGTGCCTTTTGTCACCTAAGCTCAGCAGTTTGAGCACCGCCTGCTGGCGCTTACCCACGCCACTGCTGCTGCGCCTAGAGCTACCGACTAAAGGCGCCGTGCCCACGGATGGTAATTCGGTGGAGGAGGAGGAGGGGTCGGAGGAGGACGAGGCATAGTTCGTCTGAGAGACCGTGACCGAGGTAGGCCCCGCAATCCTCGGTGTGGGCGGTACATGAGCGGCCCCAGGGTCATTCTCGGTCACAGCCTCCACCAAGTTAACCCAATGTGCCGTCAGTGAGATATAGTGTCCCTGCCCGGCAACACTTCTTCACGTGTCTGTGGTTATGTGGACCTTCTCAGAAGCAGCGTTGGTCAGGGCACGGATGATGTTCTGTGACACGTGCTGGTGTAGGGCTGGGACGGCACATCGGGAAAAATAGTGGCGGCTGGGGACCGAATACCGAGGCTAAGCAATTTGGAGATGTGGACGTTGAGGGCTTGGGCATGGGAGTGGGTGGAACTGTATTTCCTCTTGCGCTCCAGCGTCTGCTGTAAAGACAGCTGAACGCTGCGCTGGGACACGTTGGTGGACACTGTGGAGGATCGTGGAGGTGAAGGTGTGGTTTTCCGGTGGGAGGCGCTCATGCCGGGGACCTTGGCAGGGGGTTGACTAGCAGAGGCAGCGAGTGACGCAGGGGGTTGACTAGCAGAGGCAGCGAGTGACACAGGGGAAGGAGCAGTGGTGTGACCCGCAGGAGGTGGTGAACGGCCTTGGTTCCATTGAGTGGGGTGTTTAGCAGTCATATGCCTGCGCATGCTGGTGGTGGTTAGGCTAGTAGTGGTGGCACCCCTGCTGATCCTGGTGTGGCACAGGTTGCACACCACAGTCCGTCGGTCATCCTCACTTTCTTTAAAGAACCTCCAGACTTGCGAACATCTAGGCCTCGCCACGGGAGCTTCACTACGTGAAACAGTTGCTGATGATGAACCAGCTCTGGCCCTGCTTCTCCCTCTGGCCACACCACTGCCTCTTACAACCTGTTCTGGTGCAGCACTCGCCTCCGCCTCAGAAGCACTGTCTTCACTCGGCATATCAACCCAGCTTGGGTCAGTCACCTCGTCATCCTCCGATTCCTCAGTTTTCTTCCCCCCTCGGAATTGCTCCCCTAACAACAACTTCACCACTGTCTGACAACCGTGTCTCCTCATCGGCCAACACCTCTTTACAAACTTCTTCCACTAAGTCAACATTGTCATCATCATCATCATCACCCACAGACTGCGACAGTTGGAAAACTTGGGCATCGGGAACGAGGTCAGCAGCAACCTGAGAAGTAGTTTGTGACTCTGGGAAGGGTCCAGAAAACAGTTCCTGAGAGTATGCCGGATCGCATTCCAAATTTTCCTGGGAGGGGGCAGACTGGGGGGAAGGAGGTTAAGGTGGAGGAGCCATAGGAGTGCTCCCTTGGGTAACGTGGGTGGACTGTGTGGAAGACTGACTGGTGAACAAATTACTTGAAGCATTGTCCGCAATCCATGAGATCAGCTGTTCGCACTGTTGTGGTTTCAACAGTCCTCTACCACGTGTCCCTGTAAGTTGAGACATGAAGCTAGCTCTGCGGAATTTCCCTGCTGCCTCATCAGCAGGTACTGTCTCACCCTGCCCAGGACCACGGCCTCTGCCCCCTGCAGTAATTGAATGCCCACGCCCTCGTCCTCGACCCTTAGCCCGGGGGTTCAACATTTTTTGTATATAAGTGTATGATATAAAAAAAAAATTAAACGGGCCTGGTGTACTGAAACCCACAAACTTGTTCAGTCTGGTAGAATTAAGTGACGTACAGAAAGTGTCGCGTGGACAGTATATACAGAGCGAAGCGAGTGTGCTGAACTGTGACACACAGAAAGGTTACACGCAGCTGAGTAAAATGGATTTGTATCACTGAGCTAAAACAACTGAAAAACTTATTTTCTTTTAAATTTTGTTTTTTTGGGAACGTGACGTGCAGAAACTATGGTAGAACTGACTGACACCCTGTTAACGGTGGCTATTTAGACTGCGACCCAGACAAATGTTGCACAGAGAGTATTCTGGATCAAGCTGTAGATGATATTGGTAGCAAATGACTTGGTTGTATTCTGTGACGTACAGAAAGTGTCACCTGGACAGTATACGGAGCAGAGCGAGTGTGCTGAACTGTGACACACAGAAAGGTTACACGCAGCTGAGTAAAATGGATTTGTATCACTCAGCTAAAACAACTGAAAAACTTATTTTCTTTTAAATTTTGTTTTTTTGGGAACGTGACGTGCAGAAACTATGGTAGATCTGACTGACACCCTGTTAACGGTGGCTATTTAGACTGCGACCCAGACAAATGTCGCACAGAGAGTTTTCTGGATCAAGCTGTATACGTTATTGGTAGCAAATGACTTGGTTGTATTCTGTGATGTACAGAAAGTGTCACCTGGACAGTATATATGGATTGGAGTGAGTGTGCTGAACTGTGACACACAGAATGGTTCCACACTGCTGTGTGCAATGGATTTGTATCACTGAGATAGAACAATAAAAAAAACAGGGTTAGATATGGCAATAGCTGCACTACTAGTGCCAGCCAGCCAGCCAGCCAAGCCAGGAGACAAAAAAATAAATTTCTTCTAGCCCTTAGAAGGGCTGTTGGGTTCTTTGTGGGTGATTCCTGCCTAACAGAAAACTAAATTCAGGCCCTAACACTGTCCCTGAAAGGCAACAGCTCTATCCCTAACGACATCCAGACGGCATCTGAGCCGAGCACCGCGGCCAGTCGGTAGTATATTCCAGGGTCACCGGATCAGGCCAGCCAACCCCTGCTATCGACATGTAAGGGCCCCACGTGATGCTGGGTGTACCGTAGAGTCTCCTGGCTTGTGATTGGCTGTGATTATAGGCGCCAAAAAAGCACGATGCGGAAGTTGCCATTTACTTGAGTATGGCGAGATACTCGTCCGAGCAGCGAGCACTTACGAGTACCCTAATACTCGAACGAGCACCAAGCTCGGACGAGTATGCTCGCTCATCTCTAGTCATCAGTATTATAATCTTGGAAAACCCTTTTAAGTTAACTACATGGAAAATTATGACTTTGCTATATCTTAACATGAAACCAATCCTATTTATGATTACATAAAAAATGTAGGAATAATTTAAGAGATTAAAAATATTTCTGAATCAGCTGTGATCTGTGATGGAAGCCAACAGTTACACAGCAGTGCCCCCACAGGGGAAATGAAGCATTACATAGTGCCTTTTGAAATTGTTTGCTGCTATGACCTATAAATGGGGGAAACTGAACAGGGAAACCCATCCTCTATTAACTTAGAATTGCCTTAAATGACATTTCAATGGGTTCTCTTTACCAGACAACCCCTTTGAGTTTAGCTTGTCTTCTTATTGCATATGCTTACATTTTCTTCTCAGGCAAACGTGTGTGTGTTGGAGAAGGCCTGGCTCGCATGGAAATCTTCCTGTTTCTTACTTCCATACTGCAAAAGTTTACCTTGGAGCCTACAATAGACAGAAAGAATCTCAGCATAAGACCAATGCCCAACACCAACGCTTCAAGACCACAGACTTACCAGATGAAGGTTGTACCTCGTTCCTGAGTTGAAGATAAACTTCATGCATAAAAGAAACCTAGACGATCTAGTATTTATAAACATAAGATAGCTCTAATTAATTGCAAAAATAAAAAGCAACGTAGAGAAAAGTTTTTGCAAAAAATTCATATATTCTTTCTTTAATTTTAGCACTGGTCAAATCTGAATGAATGTACACCATGTTATATAATTCTCATATTTTTAAATTATTTTGTGTTAATAAAAAATTCACACTGTACTGTGTCTTTTGTCTTTATTGGGTACCTTTTATACAAAGGGAACATTAACTCAACAGTGGAAAACTGATGTGTAATTTTGAAAACAATGGGCCCATTTTTATATGTAATTTAGACAGAAGTGCACCAATCTAATGGCTGCTATAAAAGGGTACATGAGTAGTTCAGAAGGCAGAAAGTTAAAAAAAAATACTCACCTCGCCTATGGCACTTGGGAGAACCCTTGCTCTGCACTGGAGGCAGCAGAACCTGTCACTTCTAATGTTGTGATGTCATATGATCTCGCTGGGAGCATCAGGTCCTGCTGCCTCCAGTGAGGAGCAAATGATCCAACGTAGGTGCCATAGGTGAAGCGAGTTTTTTTTTTTAATTATTTCTTGCCACTATCTATACTGTGGGCACAACTGGGACTTATTATAGATGCTTGGGTAACAATTACGTGCTATAGATACTGAGGTCTATTATTTATACTGAGGATAAAAACGAGGGACATTATTTAGACTGTGAGCACTACAGAGGGTCATTATTTATCCTGGGTCCACTATGGGAGGGGATGTCATATATTCTGAGGGCACTGCACGAGGTGGGGGTTTTAAACAAAAGCCAATGAAATTCATCTATTTTAATGTCCGTTTTAATCTGATGCAAAACGGACAAAAAATGGATGCACATATTGATGAAAAACGGCCTTGAAAAACTTTGGGGCACATTTAGTAAGACTTAATTAAGTCTTAATAAACCCCTAAACTGGCGAAGTTATGAAGAGACCTGAGCTTCCTTGCTGTCTTTTATTCAGAACTTTTTCTATTGTCGGAACAGACTTAGAAATTGGTAAATGAGATAGACCTAAAAGCCCATCCCCTTCCCCGCACATGCCATGCCCACTTATTTAGACCTGGCGTGAGTGTGGAGAAGTCACATATTGTGGGGTAACTAGCCACTTCGCTGCAATTTGCATCTGAAAAATGCCTACTATAGGTGTATCTCAGCCTCATAAATGACACAATTTGTACAGTTTGTACATTTTTAATTCACATTTTTTTCTCTGTACTTCTTAATGTACCACACCTAAAGAAGCCCATTCTAATGGATAGAATGTACTGGAATCGAAAGCAAAGAATGAGTCTTTTTTGAGTCTATTGAATGAGTCTATTTTTTTTAACCCTGGGACAAACCTGCACATATCAATATCATATCAAAAGTGGTTCCTGTGGCCCTGCAACTCATTTCACTATAGATCATAAGTAATAGGTAGTGCAGCCTGTCCTAATGCCCAACATGAAACCATGAATATTAGGTGTTAACCCCCATAGCGTCCCTAGACTACTATGAATAACAGTCATCACAATCAGCCTCTTTATTACTTCAAAGATACTGAGTATTTCCCATCCTAGATCACTAGAAATAAATACTAAATCACCATTCATAAAATGTGTGATGTAATCCTGTATGAGTAGAACATTTTAAAAGTGAATATAATGTCTTTAAAAACCTTTATTTTCCCCTCCTGTTCATAAAACCCATAAATAAATTACTTGCCCGGTACACATATCGTGCAGAAATGACCCCTATATGAATATTTGATAATGAATATAATGGCAAACTAAAGCTGCCTAAAATTGTAGATAAGTAATAATAAAATACTAGGGCATGGCATTAATATAATGTTTCACTAAGATTGCATGACATATTTTGGAATGCTTTAAGTAAAAACAGATCTGATGTACAATGAGTGGACCGGTGGATGTTCGGGTTCAATCAGTTAGGCCAAACTTTGTTTCAAAGTTCTGTTCGGGTCCCCAATTTGACCCGAAATTGACCCCAAACACTAAACCCCATTGAAGTCTATGGGGACTAGAACTTTGGTGCTTAAAAATGGCTTTAAAATAGTCATAGGAAGGACTAGTGGACTGCAAAAGGATCCAAGATAGGGTAAGAGCAGTACAATAGCCATGCAAACAAATGTGGAATGGGAAATTACTTTAAATAACATAAAATACATAAAAACAAAAAATAATAATCTTGACCCAGGAGGCGGAGGTACAAGTGGAGTAGGAAGTTGAAGAGGCTGAGGAGAAAGCCAACACTGTTTTTGAGTTATTTTTATTTTTAATTGTTAATTCTGTGTGTGGACTATAGCCTTTTTTGGGGAGCGGCCGGATTACTTTTCGACTCTACCAATATAAGACATAATAATCTTAAACCAGGAAGTGAAGGTCCGAGTGGAGGAGGAGGTGGACATGGTGGTGTAGGTGGAAGAGGCGGGGGAGAAAGCTAACACTGTTTTTTTATTTTTTTAAATGTGTCTGTCAATTCTGTGTGTGACCTTTAACCATTTTTTGGGGTGCGGCCTGTATACTTCTCTACTCTGCCAATAAAATACATAATTATCTTGTGCCAGGAGGTGGAGGTCCGAGTGGAGGAGGAGGTGGACATAACGGTGTAGGTGGAAGAGGCGAAGGAGGAAGCCAACAATGTTTCTGTTTTTTTTTTTTTTCTATGTGTCTGTCAATTCTGTGTGTGACCTTTAGCTGTTTTTTTGGGGTGTGGCCGGCATACTTCTCTATTTTGCCAATATAAAACATAATAATCTGGAGCCAGAAGGTGGAGGTCCAAGTGGAGGAGGGGGTGGACATGGCGGTGTAGGTGGAAGAGGTGAAGGAGGAAGCCAACACTGTTTCTGTTTTTTTTTCTATGTGTCTGTCAATTCTGTGTGTGACCTTTAGCCATTTTTTGGGGTGCGGCCAGTATACTTCTCTACTCTACCAATATAAGAAATAATAATCTTGAGCCTGGATGCGAAGATCCGAGTGAAGGAGGAGGTAGACATAGCAGTGTAGGTGGAAAAGGCGGGGGAGGAAGCCAACACTGTTTCTGTTTTGTTTTTTTGGGAAATCTCTGCACAAGTTCTGGGGGATCCATGCTATGTTGATTTGAATTAACGGATGTGCCTATTTGTGATCATATGCCCTGCCCTGCTAAAAACGCATTCGGACAATACATTGCCGCAAGACAGGCCAGAACCTCCAAGGCATAAAGGGCAAGCTCAGGCCATGTGCCAAATTTGGAGACCCAGAAGTTAAATGGGGCAGACCCATCAGTTAGTAAGTGCAGACGAGTACACACGTACTGTTCCACCATGATGTTGAAACGCTGCCTCCTGTTAAGACGGTCCGTATCGGATGGTGGTGCTGGAGTGTTGACAAAGCTTTTCCACATGCCCATGCTAACCCTCCCTTCTGTGGTGCTGATGGTGCAATGGCTACGTTGGTGACTTCCTCCTCCTCCTCTGCTTCGTGCTTCCACTGAAAGCCCGCTGTCAGGTGGGAATGCTATCAGTAGCGTGTTTACCAGCGTGCACTTGTACTCACGCATCTTCCGATCACACTCCAGTGACGTAAGTAAGGAAGGCACGTTGTCCTTGTAGCGGGGATCCAGCAGGGTGGCCACCCAGTAATCAGCACTGATGACTTGGGATGAGTAAAGTTTTAGGAAATTCAATTTGGCTGCTTTGTGACAAATAAAGTCAAATAGTACATTTCTTTAAATTAGTGGGTGCAATGACAGGGAGCGGCAATTGTTCCACCCCTGTCTTTGTACCCCTCAGATGCTGAGTTCTGGCCTGTCGCAAGCAATGGTCAGGTAAGTTTTTTTTTGTTTGTTTGTTTTTTACACTATTTCAGTTTAAATCGATTTGCTACTGTGAAGCACAAGGAAATTCGGCTTTTTGGTGAATCAAATTTATCCTGAAATTCGGGCTTCGTGGACTTCGATTTTCTCATCACTACTGGTAACAATCAGGGCAACTTGGCGGTTGTTGCACAGGCACTGCAACATGTAGTTACTCACGTGTGCCAGGCTGCCCAGAAGCAACAACAAGATGTCTTCGTTTGGAGGTGTATTGTCTATGTCCTCTGTATCCTCCCGATTTGGGTGCCACCTGGCTGTGAACGCGGCTCATCATCCTCCTTATCCTTCAAAATTGTGCCCTGGCTGGACAGTTGGGTACCTGGCCACTGTTGGTGCAGGAACCCACTCTCTGAGCCAAGTATAGATGACTGGCCTGATCACCATGAGAACGATCCCTGTTCCACCTCCTCTTCCTCCTGTGCCACATCCTCATCCGGCATTGCCTGAAGCGTTTTTTCTAGGAAACATAGAAGGATATTAATGCTGAGGACTGCATCATTGATGCTTGCCATATTGGTAGAGTACTCGAAACAGCGTAACACAGCACACACATCCCGAATGGAGGCACACTTTCTGGTGGTGAAGTGGTGCTGTTCTGTAGAGCGACTCACCCGTGCGTGCTGCAGCTGAAACTCCACCATCATCTGCTGCTGCTTACACAGTATGCAAGGTGGAGTTCCATATATTAGGCAATAAGCGGGAAGGCAGAAGCTCTTCTGCAGTGCAGACAGGCAAGCGGCAGCAAGATGAGAATGCCAAAAACATGCACAGATGGACTCACTTTCTGCAGCAGCTCTGACGTATCGGGGTAATTTTTCATTGACCTTGCTCAGTGACACTGGTGGTGGAGAGTTGGTGGTGTTGCTGTCCCATCTTCTCTTTGCGGTGTGCCAGGTGGCCCTTTCACTCCAGAGGAAAAGGCCGAGACCACAGCAAAAGAGGTCTTTCGTGGTGTTTTAGGTGTCTACTCCACTGCAGCTTGTGCTTTGAAGTTAGATGCTTTGTCAACAGGTGGTTGCTCAGGTTTAGAACATTTATGCCTCGCTTCAGGTTCTGAATGCGCAGCGTGCAAACCACCAGTATCTTGTTGTTACAACATTGCCTTGCCAGAGAACTGCCATGCCAGGTAAGTCCTTTGAGCTGACTGTGGTGTGCTCTGTCCCTTGACATGGTGGGCAGTAGTAGACATACTGGCTGGGGGATGGATCCTCATCCACATCCTCAAACATAAGTGGTTGGGCGTGCACTCATTCTCTCCCACTTCTGGGGCAGGGCTAGGTGGATGACTCATGGAAACCCCACCAGCAAAGTCTTCAAAAAGAATAAGTGACTGCTGCATGACTTGGGGCTCAGACTTCTTGGCTGATGTGGAAGAGGTTGAGATGGAAGACAGATCCCTGTGGGCCACCGGTGCCAACTCTGTGCTTTTAGCAGGGGACCGGGTGATAGAACAAGTGAAAGAACTGAAAGCACTATCAGCCATCTAATATACTCCAACCTGTACTTGTTCTGGCCTCACCATTTGTACAATGGTAGTCTGGCCTACAAAATAATGCAGAACGTCCTGTCACCTGTATGCACCAGAGCAAGGTGCTTCATTTGGGTGCATAGCTGGTACAGATCGACAGTGTCCTCTCCCTGAAGATGAAGCTCCACCACCACCAACACCAGCAGCAACACAACCACGGACACATCCCTTATTTGATGCTCTCCTTGTTTTTCTACGGTCACCCATTAAATTGGCTAACAGTCAAACAATTGTATTTCTGTGTCACGGGTACAAATTACTGTAGGTGGTTTGCACCCCAGAAAATGGCTATAGGTCACAGAATTAACCAAAACAGCTATTATATTTCTGTGTCATGGATGCAGAAGAGCTGTATCTTTTATGTCACCATCACAATTAGCAGACTAATAAACTATTGTATTTCTGTGTCACTGGTGCAAAGGAGTAGTATTGTACTGACCAAAAATGCCTACAGGTTACCCACAGACTAAACAGCCTGATTAAGTATTGTATTTCTGTGTCACTGGTGCAAAGGAGTTGTATTGCACCAACTAAAGATGCCTACAGGTTACCCACAGTGTTATAAATCTCGTTACCCACAGTGAGATATCATCTCGGGTGGGAGGGGTAAGGTGGACTTCAGGTGGACAAAGTGACAGGGCAGCCAAAAATTACACGGAACAGGCACTCCAGTTCAACAGGTATAAAGGAATTCCTCATTCACATTGTGGAACAATGGTTCTTGTCATGGGACTCATACACTCATAAAGCCTATGCACAAAGTGACAAGACTGCCAAAAATTACAAGGAACAGGCACTCCAAAACACCCTTTAGTGCACATAAAGGAGGGCATCAGACACACCCGTGAAAAATTAAGATTGATGGCCTGCTGGTGAGCTGACCGTTGAAAACATTATGGTTGAGGGCCTGCTGGTGAGCAGACCCTTGAAAACATTATGGTTGAGGGCCTGCTGGTGAGCAGACCCTTGAAAACATTATGGTTGAGGGCCTGCTGGTGAGCAGACCATTGAAAACATTATGGTTGAGGGCCTGCTGGTGGGCAGACCCTTGAAAACATTATGGATGAGGGCCTGCTGGTGAGCAGACTCATGAAAACATCATGGTTCATGGCCTGCTGGTGAACACAGCCGAATAAGCAGTTTCATACAGTATGATGGAGGAAGAATAGGACGAGAATAGGAAGGGGTACATGAGAAAACAGTGTATCCAATACACCCTAAAAGTGTTCAGCCGCTTTTCTGTGGTGGGGTAGCGAAGTCAGGGGCAGTCCAGGCCTTGTTCATCTTGATAAGCGTCAGCCTGTCAGCATTGTCAGTTGACAGGCGAATGTGCTTATCATTAATTATGCACCCAGCGGCACTACATACCCGCTCAGACAAAACGCTGGCAGCAGGGCAGGCCAGCACCTCCAAGGTGTAGAGCGCCAGTTCATGCCACGTGTCCAGCTTTGACACCCAATAATTATAAGGCACAGAGGGATTGCTGAGGACATTGACATGGTCAGCTAGGTACTTATTTATTATCTTCCAAAACTTTTCCCTCCTTGTCACACTAGGCTGCTCATCAGGGTGAGGCTGCTGGCGGGGTGTCATGAAAATGTCCCAGGCCTTGGATAGTGTTGCCTTGCCTTTGTTGGAACTGCTGTGTGTTCCCCTCGTCTCCCCTCCTCGGGGGGCCAAGGAACTACGTACTCTGCCGCCTGTGTTTTCAGCTGGAAATTTTTGGAGCATTCTGGTATTGCACCATTTTAGTTGTCCTCTCCGCCACAGGAATGAGAGAATTGAAGTTCTCTTTCTAGAGGGGGTCGAGAAGGGTAAACAACCAGTAATCGGCGTTGTCTAAAATGAGTATAACGCGAGGGTCATGGGAGAGACAGCCTAGCATGAAGTCAGCCATGTGTGCCAGAGTCCCAACAGACAAGGCTTTGCTCTCCTCACCAGGAGAATGACCTGCTCTGGGTACTACCCTGTTTAGCGGTGGCAACCATCTCATGCTCCTCCTCCTCGTCCTCCTCCTCCAATTTGCGTTGAGAAGATGAACTGAGGGTGGTCTGGCTATCACCCTGTGTAGGGTCTTCCCCCATTTCAACATGCAAAGTGTCCACCTTTATTGTGAGCAGTGAGGTTTTAAGTAGACACAGAAGTGGGATGGTTACGCTGATAATTGCATTATCGCCGCTCACCATCTGTGTAGATTCATCAAAGTTGCGTAAAACCTCACAGAGATCAGACATCAATGCCCACTCATTGATCTGAAGAGCGGAAGCTGACTGGAAAGGCGCAGACCGTGTTGCAGCTGGTACTCCACTACTGCCCTCTGCTGCTCACCTAGCCTGGCCAACATGAGGAAGGTGGAGTTCCAGGGCATGCTCAGGTCGCAGAACAGTCGGTGAGCTGGCAAGCGAAGGCACTGCTGCAGCGTTGCCAGGTCGGCTGAAGCTGTAGGTGACTTCCTGAAATGGGCACACAAGCGACGCACCTTCACCAGTAGCTGAGGCAAATGGAGGTAGGTTTTCAGAAAATGCTGCACCACTAAGTTGAAGACATGGGCCAGGCATGGTATGTGTGGGAAGTTGCCCAGCTCCAAAGCCGTCACCAAGTTGTGGCCATTATCAGACACAACCACGCCTGTAGGTTGAGTGGGGAGAGCCACAGCTCAGTCTGGTCCCTTATGCACTGCCACAGCTCAGTGGCGGTGTACTGTTTGTCACCCAGGCAAATAAGCTTCAGCACGACCTGTTGCCGCTTCCCCAATGCTGTGCTACACTGCTTCCAGCTACTCACTGAAGTCTGACTGGTGCTGCAAGATTGTAATTCTGCGGTAGAAGTGGAGGAGGAAGCGGAGGAGGAGAAGGAGGGGTTGCCTAGGGCCTGCAATCCTTGGCGTCGGTAGCACCTGTGCCATCCCAGGGGATGACTTGCTCCCAGCCTCTACAACGTTCACCCAGTGTGCCGTCAGGGAAATGTAGCGTCCCTGGCCACAAGCACTTGTCCATGTGTCAGTCGTTAAGTGGACCTTCCCCGTAACTGCGTTTTGGTCAGGGCACGGGTTATGTTTCGGGACACATGCTGGTGTAAGGCGGGGACGGCACAACGTGAAAATAGTGGCAGCTGGGGACTGCGTATCGAGGGACAGCCGCTGCCATCAGGCTGCGAAAAGCCTCGGTGTCCACCATCCTAAATGGCAACATTTCCAGGGCCAGCAATTTTGAAAGTTGCGCCTTTTGTGCTATGGCCTGTGGGTGGGTATTTGCACTTGCGTTCAAATGCCTGTGGTAAGGACATTTGAACGCTGCGCTGGGACACTGTAGTGGACGTGGTCGCTTAGGGTGTCTGCGACAATCCAGGTGCAGGGCGGGAGGCATCTGGGTCTGCGGCTTGGGCAGCACAGAACAGAGTGGAAGAAGAGGCAGTGGTGTGACCTGCAGACACAGGTGATGGACCCTGGCGTTTGGCCCACTTATTAGGGTGTTTTGCTTTCATGTGGCGTATCATGCTGTTAGAGGTCAGGTTGCTGGGGTTCATGCCCCTGCTCATCTTGTTACAGCACAGGTTGCAAACGACAATTCTTTTATCATCAGCACTCTCCTCAAAAAACCGCTTTGGAAAACCGACTGCGGAACACCTACTTATGTCCTTATGTGCCACTTCAGGCGGGCTTGGCGACAGGCCCAAATCAATGAACGGTGATGAAAAAAGCTTGTCGGAATAACTGAATGTGGGATCGTTTCGTTGCCCAGATTCGGCATGGTGTGAGGAAGAAGGATCAGGGTGAGGTTGTGGTTGCCCAGATTCTTGGCTACTGAGACTGAACTTTGTGGAAGAGAGGGTGGTGCTTAACCGACTGGAAGCACTATCACCTGCAATCCAACCGACTACCTGCTCGCGCTGGTGTGGCTGCAGGAGTTGTGTCTTGCGCCGCCCTGCAAAGTGGGCCAAGAAGCTAGAAGTTTTGTATGACTTAGTTTCTTGTGCTCTGCCAGCAGGCACAGTATCACCGCGCCCAGAGCCATGGCCTCTGCCTGCAGCATCAGCAGGACGCCCACTTCCCCGTCCCTTACTGCTCGCCTTGCGCATATTTATATATGTGCAGTTTTGTCACAACTACAGTAGTGAAGATTTTAATTACGTGTCTGATCAGAAAAATTTCACAGAATGTCAATTGTGTAGAATGCGCTAATATTAACCAGCAGACACAGCGCAGATACTGTTGCCTAAATTAATGGTAGAAACAGTGACAACTGATGTCAGCTATATAGACATCTGAAAGGCTATAATGCACAGGCTGTGCACGTACTGCTAGTGTCTGGCACACTTGCGTTCTTTTTTCCCCAAATTTGCCCCCAAATTAACACAAAAAAACAGCAATGGACTTTGGTGTCTTTTGAACACAAAAACTAGCCCTGCCTAGCTAAATTCTATGCCTACAGTATATGTGCCTCCTTGGGCAATTTATCTGCAGATGCAAATTAGGAACTGTGGCCTAAATTAATGGTAGAAACAGTGACAACAGATGTCAGCTATATAGACAACTGAAAGGCTATAATACACAGGCTATGCACATACTGCTAGTGTCAAGCACACTTGCATTCTTTTTTCCCCAAATTTGCCCCCAAATTAACACACAAAAAAAAAATAGAACAATAGACTTTGGTGTCTTTTGAACAGAACTAGCCCTGCCTATCCAAATCCTTTCCCTACAGAAGTCCCTCCTTGTGCAAAAGTTACACAGCAAAACACAAAAGAGGTACTGCAGACTTATGAGCAGATATAATAGCAAAGTAAGTCAGCTATATACTCTTCAGAGATGCAGCAGTTGCGCTGGTGACGTTAATGCCAGGCCACCTAGCGCTATTTATATTAACCCCCCAAACAAAAAAATTAAAAAAATGCAGCCAAATATAGGAGTATCCCTTAAAAGGGCTTTTGGGTCTTTAAAATAATAATACTATCCCTGCCTAGCATGCCAATCTCTTCCTACATTCTCTCTCCCTGTTTGAGGCAGCTCTCCCTGTCTGTGGCAGGGAGCAGTGGCAGGGAGCTTGTGACCGGGTGCTTTATGACGCCGATGACACGCTCCCGGCCAGCCAATCAGTGTAATATCAGTAGCTAAGATGGCTACTGGCATTACACTGAATGCCATCCCTCCTCACATGCTAATTGGCTAATTAGCACGCGGGGAAGGGACTCGAGCAATGCGCTCGAGTACACCCGGTGCTTGGCTTAGCACCGAGCGTACCCGAGCGTAGGCATGCTCGGCCGAACTCACTCAACACTAGACAATACCTTTCCAATCATTAACAGTCCAAGTTTCTCGTTCATCACGCCACGACTGGTGACAGTGGCTGGCTATCAATGGCAGTATATGTAATGGGCATCAGAACAACAAATTTACTTTAAAATCATGGAACTGGTCAAAACAGAGACAGTGGTGTGTAATGAAAGTGTCACCTGAGTCTGGATGGTGGACAATTAAACTGTGGGAACTGTCTGTGCTTGTCAGGAAATGAAACAATTCTCTCACTTATGGTTGTCTGTCTGTGCAGTCTGGAGCCTATTAGCAGTGTGTGTGCCCTCACGTAAGAGCTACTCCCAACAACAGTTAATAAGTAATTCAGAACAGCCTAGATGCTGGACAATTTGTAGAAAAGACCATTCTGCTTCTCTCAGTTCAATGATGTGCCCACGCTTAAAGTCTGTCAACTGGACAAAATAGCTTAGAGTGCGTTGTAAAAGCATGTCTAGCAGTCAACAACCTCTCAATAAGAGATTCACTAACCAAAAGAAGTCTCTGATAGCCTTTTTATAGGGTAGTGAGGGAAGCCCTCTTGTTGTAAGACCTAGAACTGCCATAATTTACATATCGGCCTGAGGCATAAAGGTATGCTGAGTTTTGCAGCAATCCAGCATTTCTTTCTTGGTCCCCTTTCCAGCTAGATTTATCAGCATCTGCTCCAGGACGTGAAGGAGTGGAATGACATCATTCATCCTGTAGTCCTGGTGACTGACAAATAAAGTGGCTTCCTTAAAAGGCTTGAGCAAATGGCAGGTGTCACGCATGACCTGCCACTGGCTAACGTTGAAGTTACATAGGGGAGTACCCCTGTCTGCCTGCATGATCAAGAAATCATTCACGGCCGTCCTCTGATTATATAGTCCATCCAACATGTGGAAAAGTTGCATATGAGGCAATATTGGGGAACACTATTCTGCCTTTGCAGCTCAAAGAGGGTGTGTTTTGCATGGTAAGAGTGGCTGAAGTGCATGCACAGTTCTCTGGCCATTTTCAAGACGTCCTACAGTTGGGTGGAAGACTTTAGAAATAGGGTTACAACCAGATTTAAGATGTGTGCCATGCAGGGTGCATGGGTCAGCCCTCCTTGACGCAGCACCGATAGAATATTGTTCCTGTTATAGGTGACCATGGTTCCGATCTTCAGTTGGCAAGAAGAGAGCCAGGATTCCATTTCTTGGTTGATGACATGCTCTGCATAGGTGGTATGCAGGAGGAACACTCCAAATATGTCCAGAGTAGAGACTGAGAACAAGGTGATGGATGAGGAGGCTGATGGGGACATTGGCATTAGAACACGGAGGCGGCATTTCCATCACCTGGCCAACTGCTGTGTTGCCAGGGCAAGAACCACATTTATCCAGTGGGCCTTAAAGGACATATACTGTCTTTGACCATAGTTAAAGGACCATAGATCAGTGCTGCCATGAACTGTACCAGACACTTACAGTCTCAAGGACTAGCCCACCTTGGCTTAATGGGATTGTTTATCTATAAAACAAGGTGGGCACTCCAATTTGAGCATCAAGGTCTAATGGAATTACTTATGTATAAAAGAAGGTTGAAACCCCAATAACAGTTAAATTACACAGCTTATTCACCTCCATTTGAGAATCAAGGCTTAATAGAATTGCTTATCTGTTTAACAAGGAGGACACCCAATAACAGTTAAATTACTTTACTTATTCAAGCCATTTCGCGAATCGAGGCATAATACTGTAGATCTGCCTATCTATTAAACAAGGTGGACAACACAATAACAGTTAAATTACACATCTTATTAACCCCAATTTTAGTATTAAGGCATAATACATCTGTTTATCTGTTTAACAAGGTGGGCTCCTCAATAACCATTAAATTACACAGCTTATTCACCACAATTTAAAATTCAATGGAATTACTCATCTATAAAACAAGGTGGAAACCTCAGTAACAGTTAAATTACACAACTTATTCACCCCAATAGCCTGGGTAAATGGCCTGGTCTTGAAATGGTTAATGTACCATGCCATTAGTTTGCATTCAAAGTCCTTGGTTCTGTTTCTATTTGCTTTTTAGAGGTTTAATTTGCAGCCGTCATTGAAAACTATTTCAGATTTCTACCAGTGAACAGTGACATTCTTTCCATCAAGATGTCAGACACCATGATGGAACCAGAGGGATGTATTGTAAGTCAATGAAATCTCTTGTATAACTGATCCAGCAAAACATTATGGCTTTTATGCATGAATTCTACAACACAAGTGTGAACAGGGCTTTACTGTCTTGATCTTTTGTAAATGACCAAAAGCAACTCTAAATCCACTAAGAAACAGAAAACTTTTTGATTTTTTTTTTAAAATTATAACCTGGGTGTAATTATGTGGTGCTGGCATTAATAGTGCTACTATCAGCTCTTCACGTTCAGAGGTTAGTTAGATCCTATTTGCACCCTAGGTGAACACAGTTAATATTTGATAATAAACTAAGATGACTTCTGCAATTCCTTGGATGCCTATTGATCAAATTATTCTCCTGTACTATACTTATATAGAAGCCATTGACTTCCCAAGGAGTTGCCACACAACTTTCTTTGAGTCACTGTGAGACCACCACTTTACAGATGTTTGTTGTTATTTCACAAGAATGAAAAAAATAAAGAATTTATACATTTCTAGTGATGTTGTTTATGACTTTCATTACCCTCATCTGTGCTATCCATAGTCTTTATATCTACAGGCAACTTTCCTTAATGTTCTTGCATAGATGGCAGCTGTGAGCTATTGACTCCCCACAGATTTTTTTTCTTATTGTCCCTGCCTGCTTCATCACTGTATACAGATCAGTAAAAGGCAATGCTGTTTCCTGCTCTAATCCTATTGATCATGTGATTGATGGGGGCCAGGTAAGTCCATAAGCTATTGGGTCTTAGCAGATCCAGATTAGCTCTGCACTGCATGTCAGATGGTTGCATTCCTCCTGTAACTAGGCCAAGTATTTCAGTCCCAGTTACAGAAGAAATCAGTGTGAAAAATGTTAAAATACCCCTTTATTCTTATTTATTTATAATGGTCTTTTATGATCTTATAGAGAGGCCTAATGGAATTGCTT
The DNA here is from genome assembly GCA_900303285.1 of Rhinella marina. Classification (NCBI taxonomy): domain Eukaryota; kingdom Metazoa; phylum Chordata; class Amphibia; order Anura; family Bufonidae; genus Rhinella; species Rhinella marina. Next base: position 8 of record ONZH01012101.1, on the reverse strand, counting down.
ATCTATTT